>JBBPBO010000005.1:44657510-44789649 GCA_037974295.1 Cicer cuneatum | reverse complement strand
AGGTACAATCGCTCAACAGATCAGTACCTAGTGCAGTCGCTCAACAGACCAGCACTCGTGCAATCGCTCAACAGATCAGCACGTGGTTGCGCATTTCAGGGTACAGATGCTCAACAGTCCAGTACCAGTGCAGTCGCTCAACAGACTGGCACTTATATACCAAGGTACAATCGCTCAACAGATCAGTACCTAGTGCAGACGCTCAACAGTCCAGCACTCGTGCAATCGCTCAACAGATTAGCACGTGGTTGCGCATTTCAGGGTACAGACGCTCAACAGTCCAGTACCAGTGCAGTCGCTCAATACACCAGCACTTATATACCAAGGTACAATCGCTTAATAGATCAGTACCTAGTGCAGACGCTCAACAGTCCAGCACTCGTGCAATCGCTCAATAGATCAGCACGTGGTTGCGCATTTCAGGGTTTAGACGCTCAACAGTCCAGTACCAGTGCAGTCGCTTAACAGATTAGCACGTGGTTGCACATTACTCAGTGGCCCATCGCGGGTACCACTTGACTATGCAATGCATGAATATGCAGTGTTTCACCTCCCTAGAAACAGTATGCAAAATCAGAAAATTCATGCTTTTCATCATGTTTAAAATATCTCAGCACAGTCAGAATTATCATCATCACAATCACGATTAAACAGTCAAGTAATCATTAACACTTTGAAATGTTTTCCCAGACTCTTAAAATTCAATTACAGTGTTTAAAACTGGGATTTTTCGGAATTTTACGAATCTGTATTCAAATACAGCTTCTCTGTAGTCGAGTACAGAAGCCAAAAACAGTGCAGAATTACACGATATATTCAAATATAGCCCTCTGGTATTCGAATACAGAGGCAGTCTCAGTGCACAAAACAACATATTTCATTACATCAGTAAAGTCTTAAAACTTCATCACCACCACTTCAAAATATCACCAACAGTTCCATTTTACTTCACCACAACATTCCCAATACTCCCCAAACACTCAGGGTTTACAAAACACTCTTAAAAACTTGGAATTTCTGAAAACTCGAATCTGTATTCGAATACAGACCTCTTGTATTCGAATACAGAAGCATGAAACTGCAATTTTAACATTCTGTATTCAAATACAGCATGCCTGTAGTTGAATACAGAAGACAAAACCTTGAAAAATTCAACATTTTCTCCCAGATCATTAAAGGTTTTCAATACTTCATCCTCTCCTCTTCAAAATATTTCAAGAACCCCATTTAAAATCACTTTAACCCTTCTCAAGGTTTCTCAATACTTTAAACTGTATATCACAGTGTTTAAAACTTGATTTTCTGGAAAACACGAATATGTATTCGAATACAGCTTCCTTGTATTCGAATACAGAAGCTAAAAACTGAGCTTCTGGAAAAACACGAATCTGTATTCGAATACAGA
Source organism: Cicer cuneatum (assembly GCA_037974295.1). Taxonomy (NCBI): domain Eukaryota; kingdom Viridiplantae; phylum Streptophyta; class Magnoliopsida; order Fabales; family Fabaceae; genus Cicer; species Cicer cuneatum. Next base: position 44,788,244 of record JBBPBO010000005.1, on the reverse strand, counting down.
CCCATTGTATTCGAATACAGAAGCTGAAACTAGTGAAAATCTGCATTCTGTATTCGAATACAGCATGCCTGTAGTCGAATACAGATGCGAATACAGTGTTAAAATCCCACTTCTGTATTCGAATATGACATGGTCGTAGTCGAATACAGATGCTAAGTCAGAAGCAAAAATCCTTCGTCTGTATTCGAATACAGGGGCTCGTATTCGAATACAAGTTTGAAAACTTAAGTAAAACAGAAACTTGACAGGTTGTAGTCGAATACACACATGTTGTATTCGAATACACCCTCGAAAACCAGTGAAATTTTCCTGAGATTCCAACCCTTTTCAAACTGTTTTCTTTTAAAACCAACACCGAACATCAAAAACAGATTCAACACCTTTTTCTAGACAATACTTTCCTAATAAAAAAATCCCTTTTCTTTTTAAAACATCAACATCATCAGAATCACTCAAAATAGACACAGAATCAGAATCATCAACAACAAATCATCCAGACTTTCAAACCATCAGAACATCATACATCATTTCAGATTTCTCAATATTAGAATAACATGCAAGCATTTCAGCTTTCACAACACATCAGAATAACATGCAAGCATTTTAGCTTTCACAACACATCAAAATAACATGCAAGCATTTTCGCTTTCACAACACATCAAAATAACATGCAAGCATTTCAGCTTTCACAACACACCAGAATAATATGCAAGCATTTCAGCTTTCACAACACATCAGAATAACATGCAAGCATTACAGAGCAGCAAAACACCAACATAATGCATTTTTTTGCATTTCAAAACCATTTTCAAAACAGTTTTATGAACATGCATTTTAATCATGTTTAAAATAACATACAAGACATTTTTCCACTTTCCCATATAAACAACACAACTTTTAGTGCATTCAGCCCAAACAGCAATCATCACAGAGCTTTTAAAACATCAAAAAATGCATTTTTCCTTTCTTTCAAGCAACAGGAAAACCAGTTTCAAAACAGTAATGAAAACACTAGTAATGCCATGAAAGTTATGCACTTACAGCCCTAATGCAACTAGAAAGTGGAAGGTGCCCTTACCCTTGTTGCGTGTTCTGCTTCTGCTAAAATGTGTGCGTCCAAAACGGTGAAACTCCCGCCTGCGTTTGCTGCTACAAAAATGAGTTCTCTAGCTCCGTAATGATGTGGGGATTAACTTTAGTACTGGGGGTTTTCTGGTTTGATGCTTGGATTTTCAAGTAATGGTGTTTTTGAGGAACTCCCTCTTTTTCACTTTGAACTCGTGAGCTGGGACAGAAAACAGAGACAGAATGGGAGGGAAAATGGGGTACTATTACATGCAGTATGGGCAGTGAGGATGGAGGGATGGTATTCTGATTTCACCATCCTTCTCACTCCTATTTATAGGATTTTGTGGTGCCACCTTACCCAAAAATAATGTTGAGTTTTCCAGCACTTAATTGCTTGCAATTAGCCACTAATCTTCAATTAACTGCCCAATTAATTTAATTACTTGTAATTAAATTAATTTAATCTTCATCCAATAATTTTTTTTTATTCATCCTCCAAAATAAATATATATATATATATATATTCACTCAAACATACATATATTAAATATTTTACAAATATCCCAAAAAATACAATTAAAATTAATTCCATAATTTTAATTAAAAATTAAGGGTCTTACATTACTCCCCCCCTTAAATTAGTTTCGTCCTCGAAACTACATGTCCCTAAACAACTGAGGATATTGCTCCCTCATCTTACTCTCTAGTTCCCAAGTCGCGTCTCCAGTAGTCGGATTCCAAATCACCTTGACTAGTGGGACTTCCTTATTCCTCAACTGTTTAATCTTCCTGTCTTCAATCCTTACAGGCAATACTTCAAAAGACAGGTTGTCCCTCAGCTGAATTGTATCTGGCTCGATCACATGTGACGGGTCTGCAATGTATTTCCTTAGCTGCGAACACCCGCAAACACCCTTCAAAACCGCCGCAAATGTTTTTTTTTCTTGTAGTGAGAAAAGGGTAAAATGTATTTTATAGGTTATGCCCATATGTAAGAGTAAAACTTAATTAAATAATTAAAAAAAAAGGGGAAGTGTGAGCAACAAGAGAGATCCGATGAAGTGGTATGAATTCAAAGGAAAAGAAGAAACTAAAGCACTTGTGAGAGAAATTCGGTTCCGGTGTCCAATGACTGTCCACAAAACTTTCTCTATTTTTGTCCAAATTTCATTATGTTGTTTGATTCATTTAGCTAGTCAATTAAACACATTTTCTCATATTTTTAATCATCCCAATTTCTCTCTAAAATGACCGACTTCTCCATTTATGGAATTCGTTATTTTTCACCGTTCTTCTTCACCATAAGTCTGATTTGAGTGAAACCAATGCCAAAACGACTGTGTGAACGGTGACTATATTATCCTCTGATAATTTTCCAATTTATGGTAAGTTTACTTGATTCAGTTTCTAAAATTGACCTTTTTAAAGTGTGTTTTCATAATTTATTTTCGATGTTTACCCATAAATTGTCGAGTTAGATCGATTGAACAAAGAGTCAAAGAACGAAGGCTTTTTCTTGCGGACTCGTATTCGTGTGTGAATGCGTCGAAATAAGGTAAGGGGTGAGAGGAAGTTTGATTTCATGAGTATATTATAATATAAGATGTACGAGAAAACCGTATTTCCCAAATGTAAAATCAACCAAACAAAGAAAGCAAGAATCATACCTTAAAAAGACCACACACATATAACCTATTTTTAGAACTCTCGTGTGTCCATGCCGTCACAACGCGAATCATTCATCGCAACCACTTTATGCCTCTTCTCCCTCTTTGAATTCCTCTTTCTTCCTCATCTCCTTCTTCGAATTGCTCTAAGGTTCAAGATGAACATTACCTATTACTTTTAAATCTTGTTTCTCCCTCTTCAAATTCATCTTATTGTCTTTTGTGTTTTTGATTTTTCTAGTTGATTTTATTTTTGTAAAGTATGTTTCTGAAATAATATAAAATAGTAATTTATTTTGATTAATTTAATAATATTAATATTTGACATGGTTTCACTTAAGAAAATACTAATGCCACCTCATTACAATTGAAAGTCAAATCGATGGGTGGAATAAAATGTCTAAACTTTAGGAAATCGAGAGAATAAAATTGCGGAAAAAGAGTACGAGAACCAAAATTGCAGATTAAGTAAAATAGAGTCGGTATATATTTATACTATATAAAATAACATATTACATATTTACAAATTTAATCATCTCTTAAACAATTTAAAAACTAATAATTAACATCAACATATATAAGATATTAAAAAAAATTAAATACAAAGTAACAAATATAAAATAAAATTATAAGCAAAATGGTACTAATGGGAGTACAGGAAACTCTAAACCCATTACAATAAGGGAGGGGCTAAACCAGTTTGTAAACATAACAATCAGTTAGTCAATTTGAAAAAACAAAGCTAGAATTTCTTTTCACCTTACAAATGTACGAAGGCCACAAATTAAGTTTGATCCTACTCACAACATCATGTAAGTCTTTATAACCTCCACTAAAAATGACTGTTTCTCAAGACTCATATATTCCAAGTCACAACAAACCGAAGCATCCCTCTAACCTTCTTATAGTCTTTAACTTTGAATATGTCACCGAAGGATAAGAAATGCTCACAACCATCTACATCTCCGGTAAATGATACACCAATCTAATTTATAATAGCATTTAAAACATCACAACAAAATTGGCAACGAAAATAAACAAGTTGACTCGACTCGGGCGTAGTTACAAGGAACACAAATTGCATTATTTTGATCTAATGCAATCCATCTAGCTAAAAGACAATCTCGAGTAGATAACCTATTTAGAAATAATTTCTAACCAAAGACTTGGACCTTTGAAGGGACACCATATTTCCAACACTTCTTTAAGGCAATCAGTCTATTGTCGATCACAAACGTAGTGGCCAAACTATTACTGAAAATCGAGTAATGGGATTTAATGGTAAAACCATTTAATCTATCAGAGACCCAACACCAAGAGTCTTCTCTACTCTACAAAATACATACACCAAATAACAAGTGAATATCTCTCTAACACATTCACAAGACTCCTCATCTGGTTCTCGCAACCAAATGAACTGCCATTTTCAAACCAAATCATCCCAAAACCACATTTATGATATCAAGGCATATTTATTATAGGAAATGCAAATAAAGAGGGGAATACATCCTTTAACTTAACATATAAGTCCTAATCCATTGATCATTCCAAAATTTTATAGATTTACCATTCCAACAATATAAGATAAATTAGGAGGTAACCAACAATCACTATCGACTACCCTACTACAAGAACCCATCACATCTCTCCACCAATAGGAATATTAACGATCAATACTAATTTCAAATCTATTTGTGATTTTAGTACGAAGAGGACCTTACCTGAAATAGAGTAAATCAAATCAAAGAGATTTTTTGTCATTCGTGGAACACCATTTACTTTTGTTTAATAATGCTAAGGTTAAGGTCTCCAAGTCACTTACTCCTAGACATCATTTTTCCTTGCTCTTACACACCTTATCCCAACTATCCCAACAAAATTTGCGATTCTCTGAACAATCGCTTACAAGATATTCCTATGTATACTTCTTAGGGTTTGAAAAATTTTCTTTGGTATGTCGTAAAAGGATAGGTAGTATAGAGGAATACTACTAATAATAAAATTAACCAATGTAACTTGTTCACCACTAATAGATACCTTCCTCTCCATGCCAAAAGACTCATCTTCATAGTGTCAACCACTAGTGACCATGTATCACACAACCTTGGGTTCATTCCAATAGGGAGGCCTAAGAACTTAAATGAGATAAAATCAATGTAGCAAGACAGAAAGACAGATGCACCTTGAAAGAGTCTTTCCTCAAGATTTAGTCCATAAAGCTTGCTTTTTAAGATGTTAATACACAATCCAAAGACTAATTTGAAGCTTCTCAACACAATTTTAAAGCTCCACAGATTTTTCACCGACCCCTCCCCCATTCATACGGTGTCATCGAAAACTATAAGATGTGAGAATCTATCCCCTTCGTTACCTTGAACCCAACAAGATCCCCGTTTTGGAATTATGTGATAAGCTTGCCAGACCCTCTACGAAAATTAGAAACCAAAAAGGTGCGAGGAGATTACCCTAATCCATGGCCCACCTCAGAATCCTTAGAGGTGCTACCAATAACAATCATGACATATGGCTAAAAAAATACATGATCTCATCCAACATATTTACCTTATTTCAAAACTCATATGCACAAGATGTACTACAAAAAATTTCAAATTGAAACAATCATACGCCTTCTAAAAGTCAATCTTGAATACGAAACATTGATCATTTCTCCGGTTAGCTAGATCAATAATCTCATTGACTTCAACCACACCATCTAATATTTGTGTGCCGGGAAAGAATGTTGTTTGGTATTTTGAAATTAATTTTCCAAGCACCGATTTGAGTCTTGTTGCAAGTAACTTGGAGATTATTTTATACAAACAACCAACAAGGAAAATGGGTATGTACTCATGAAGATCTTGTGGATGATTTGACAAAGAAATCAAAGATAAAAATATTGATATAATTGCTTTAGGGAGCACTGCATTGGAATGAAATTCTTAGACAAATGACACAATGTCTTCCTTGAGGATATCCCAACAATTCTTCAAGAAATTAAAGTTGAACCCATCTGGCCCAAAACTTTTATTCCCATCACAATTCTAAATGACTTATTTATTCTCCCCAAATGTAAATTGTATTTCTAACACCATTATTTCCTCCACATCGGGTTTTTTGAATTCCAAGCCGTCAAGAACTGGCCTACTCCAAATTCTTGCCCGAAATTTATCTACAGATAATGATTTCACCTCATGTTTTATTTCAACAAGCCGCTCAATAATATTTCCTTCCTTGTAGATTGCTATAATATGGTTTTTCCTGCTTCTAAAATTTAGCCCCACATGAAAAAATATGGTCTTTAAATATGGTTGATTCTAGATTTTTGTTTCAAAAAGCTTTCTTTATATTTAATTTGCTTCCAAAAGGATTGAGAGGTGATTTTGCGTTGAATAAACATCAGGCACTGAACTCATCGTGGCTGCCAATTTGTCTAGCTCATTAAGCTTTTCATCATTAAGTCTTCATATCAATCAAATCAAATATCTCTTTGTTTCATCATTTAAGTTTTTCTTTGAGTAGTTTAAGCCTCTCTTTTAAGAAAAAGGATTTCCTCCCTTTTATATATCAAAGGACATCCAAGAATCGCCTATGAAAGACTTAAATTATTTATGTTCAAACCAACAATTTTTCACTTTGAACGGCTTTGGTCTCTAGTTGATATCTGAGCATTTAATCCAAATAGGACAGTGGTCTGATATATCTCTATCACTAACAACTTGTCCTCTAACCTACCACAGATCAATGATGCCTTCATAAAGTAGAATCATGTCCGATCTGCTCATAGATTTTCTAACGAACCAATTTAATTTCTACCCCATGAGTGGAATGTCAACAAGCCTCATATTTTCTATAAATTAACTAAATTCATTCAATTCTCTTCTCAAGTGTGAAACACAAAAACATTTTCTTTATGTTCTAGAAACAATGGCATTGAAATAACTGCAAACACACCATTCACTATCTAAATTATTTTTACAAATTGTCGACATCAATTATGATTTGAACACATAAAATAGTAAAAAAAAAAAAGATTACATCAAATTAAAAAGTATTTTTTACACAAACTATTAGAAAAATGATGATAGTTTGAGCTAGTATGTGAATTGAAATATAAGGAAGTCCCACATAGGAGGGATTACACATTCTAGTAATGTTTATAAGATGGAGGTATGACACTTGGGGTGTATCCCAAGGGGTACCCATCTTTTCAAAGGGGTGAGAATGCATGCAATATTTTCCATAACCTAGTAATATTTTCAGTGACATAAATTGTTTTAAACTCTTCTGAGTTGTTTTTAAACTTATCATTTTTTCTGTGGTGCTCCTCGACTTATCAACTGGAACCTTCATAGTCGGAAATCCAAAATAAAGTATTTTGAGGATAAATAAACACTTAATTAATCACTAATTATGATTATATTGTCATTTAACCATGCTTTTGAGTGATTCTTTCAAAGATATTAAAAAAAAAATCACATGTCTCTCTCTATGATACAAATCAAGAACATCATGTCTTACATATTACACCAGATGTAAGAACATCATGTCTTACATATTACACCATATGTTCTTGAAAGATTCCTCAAACTCAATATCAAAATTAACTAGAGAATGATCAAAATACCATGTCCTGTCTTTTTGGTATCAACAAATACCTTGCATCTCTTGCTTTCAATTTCTCTGGCCCAACTATTCCTCAACAACATACTCAGTATGACACTCTCCCAACCATTGACTCTGCTATACTTTTGTATATCTAATGAAAAATAAAAGTGAAGCACTTGACATGTTTAAGATCTTTGTAACTAAAATTGAAAATCAATTTAGTAAAAAGATTAAGAGGTTTCGTAGTGATAGAGGAACAAAGTATGATTCTAGTTTATTTAATTAGTTTTATAAAACGCAAGGAATAATAAATGAAACGACAACACCTTATTCACCTGAAATGAATGGTAAAGCTAAAAGAAAGAATATAACTCTTACTGAACTAGTTGTTGCTATTATGCTTAACTCTGGTGCTGCATCTCATTGGTGGGGGGAAATTATTTTGACGGTTTGCTATGTTTTGAATAGAAATCCAAAATCTAAAAGCAAAACATCTGCTTATGACATAATAAAGAAAAGACAACCAAACTTGTCGTATCTTCGAACACGGGGCTGTCTGACTTATGTCAGAATCCCCGATCCCAAGCGAATCAAACTCGCCAGTAGAGCCTATCAATGTGTATTCATTTGGTATGCAGTAAACAGTAAATCATATAAGTTTTATGACCTAAATGATCATAGAGTCAAATGATGTTGACTTCTACGAAAATAAATTCCTTTTCAAATCGAGAAATAGTGGGGGCAGCGAACCAAGTCATGTTCCTGTGACAAGAAGCACTTAAACCAACAAACAAGGTGAATTGGAAATTCAAAGATGTAAGAGAATCAGAGTTGCTAAAGATTATGGACCAGAATATATGGCCTATAATTTAGAAGAGGATCCTGCAAATCTCAAAGAAGCCTTGTCAAGAATCTAACAAAACCTATATTTGGCAAGAATCTATAAACTATGAAATGGATTCTCTAGAATCTAACAAAACCTGACATTTGGTAGACTTACCTCCTGGTTGCAAACCAATAAGTTGTAAATGGATTTTTAAAAGAGAAACTAAAACCCGATGGAACTATTGATAATACAAGGCATGCCTTGTAGCCAAAGGTTTTAGGCAAAGAGAAAATATAGATTTCTTTGACACTTTTTCACCAGTCACTAGAATAACATCTATTAGGGTACTCATTTCTCTAGCAGCTATTCATAACTTGGTGATACACCTAATGGATGTTAAAATAGCTTTCTTAAATGGTGATCTGGAAGAAGAAATCTATATGGAGCAACCTAAATGTTTTTGTAATTCATGGACAAGAAAACAAGATCTGTAAGTTAGATAAATCTCTTTATGGTCTTAAACAAGCTCCTAAGCAATGGCATGAAAAATTTGATAATTAGATTATATCGAATGAGTTTAAAGTGAATGAAAGTGACAATTGTATTTATTACAAACATGAAAATGGCATTTGCACTATCATATGTCTCTATGTAGACAACTTACTGATATTTTCTTCAAACATTCATGTTGTAAATACTGTGAAATCATTGTTGAGTAACCACTTTGATATGAAAGACCTCGAAGAAGCGAATGTAATCTTAGGAATCAAGATTACTAGGTCAGAAAAGGGAATTTCTTTGGATCAATCTCATTATGTAGAAAAGATCCTAAAGAAATATAAATACTTAGACTTTAGACCTGCTTAAACACCATATGATCCAAGTATGAAACTTGTTAAGAACACTAGTGAAGGTGTTAGACAAACTGAATACGTGAGCATCATTAGCAGCCTTAGGTATGCCACTAATTGTATTAGACCTGACATTGCCTACGTCTTGTAACTGTTTTGCAGGTTTACCAGTAGACCTAGTATGTAGCATTGGCACGCTATCGAAAGAGTCATGAGATACCTAAAAAGGACCATGAGTTTAGGATTACATTATCAAAGATTTCCTACAATCCTTGAAGGATACAATGATGTTGATTGGAACACCTTATCAGATGACTCCAAAGCAACGAGTGACAATATTTTTAGTATAGTCGGCGGCGTTGTATCTAGGAAATCAAAGAAACATACGATACTGGCTCAGTCCACTATGGAGTCTGAAATGATAGCATTAGCTACTACTAGTGAAGAAGCGAGCTGGTAGAGATGCTTGCTAGCTGAGATCCCTTAATGGGAAAAACATATGCCAGCTGTGTTGATTCATTGCGATAGTACCATGACTATTGCAAAAATTGAGAATCATTATTACAACGGTAAGAGACGACAAATATGTCGTAAGCACAACATAGTTAGAGAATTACTTACTAAAGGAGCTGTTATAGTGGATCATGTACGCACTGATGAGAATTTAGCGGATCCGTTGACGAAAGGATTGGCTAGAGAGAAAGTCATAAATACATCCAAAAGGATGAGACTATTGCCTATAGATTAATGAGTCACTCATGATGGTAACCCGACCTAAAAGACTGGATATCCCAAGAATTAGGTTCAATGGGTAATAACAAGTCATATTTATATGAGAAGAACATGTTATTAAATTTGAGAGAAGCATGATTCCTAAAGCGATGAAAGGTTGAGATAATAGAAACTCTTAATGAGATCTATACTCTATGTGGAGGGAGTACCCAGCTATAAGAGTACTCTTGATAGACTCACCTATGTGAATGTAGAAGTGCGTCCGCTTCCTATGGAATTTCGAGGCAAAAATTGCTGGAGCGTTCACTATACTGGGATAGACGTGCAGGGCTATAAATGCACGAGCTTTTGAGAATACACCCATTGATAAGGTTGTTTGTGGGTTCGATGTCAGAGATAGAATTCAAGACTACGAGTCACTCTTGTTAAATATGAATCTTACTTGCTATGCAAAGATTCAAGTCAAGAGACACCTTTGTTTATGCACGATCTTATGGAAGCGTTTGACGCTATTTCATAACCCTCTTTATAAATTCAAGTAGGGGATTGTTGGAAATGATGATAGTTTGAGCTAATATGTGAATTGAAAAATAAGGAAGTCTCACATAGGAGGGATTACACATTCTAGTAGTGTTTATAAGGTGGAGGTATGGAACTTGGGGTGTGCCCCCAAGGGGTACCCACTTTTGTAAGGAGGTGAGAACGCATGTAAAATAAACCACACATGCGCGCATTGGGCTTAGTGGTGTTTTATTTTTTAGTATATGAAAAATTAATAAATAATTTATTTATTTAATGTAAAAAAAAGGAATGCTTGCGTTTTTATTTAATTGATACGTTGTACACGTGCCTGCCCTCCATCGAGTCAACACTGAATATCCTCGATTTCGAGCATCAGTTTATGGTCAAAACTCTAGCTAATTTTTCGATTTTCAGTGGCATGAATTTTTTTTAAACAGTTATTTCAAAATTCGAAACAGCACAAATTAATAAATATTGTTAAAAAAAAACAAACGAATGTATTTTTTGTTTACCTAAACTAATAAGTCATGGACAATTTTTGGATGTAAATTATTATTAGAGACAATAACATTTGGATATGTTATACCAGCCGCCAAATCTCTTGAATATAAATTTGTTTCCAAATCATAGTGTATTTGATTATTTTGAACAATGTTCTCTTTTGAAATTGCATCACTTCAAGAATCTACAATACACATATCTAGATAATAAAGTTCCTTTTCATATGAGATTATGAGTTCATTAAACATGTGATTAAAGAAAAATATATATTTTATTTTCATTCCAAATGATATTCCACAAACTTGGAGTTATTTGTCACAGCCCGTGTGTTTTCTTTGGAGCTCACAACATGGAATTTCCATTTTGGAATATTCACTCACGTAGTCTGGCTTTGCTCCATGATTGACAATTAAATTCATCTTATCATCAAAATTTGATGGAGTTAAAAATTGAGAGTTTATTTTCTTTGGGTTTTTATGAGTTGTATTTGAACTTATTAGTTTTTCTGTGGTGCTCCTCTTTGACTTATCAATTGGAAACTTCATAGTCGGTTGTGGTTGTTGAGGCAAAATCCCAAATAAAGTTGTTTGAGGATAAATAAAACTTAATTAATCACTAATTATGATAATATTGCCATGTAACTTGTGCTTTTGAGTAATTTATTCAAAGATAGGTGATCAAATATATTCATAAAAAAACACGTCTCTCTCTATGAAACAAATCAAGAACATCATGTCTTAGATATTACCCAAAGATGTTCTTGAAAGATTCCTCAAACTCAATATCAAAATTAACTACAAAATGATCAGAATATCATGTCCTCTCTTTTTGATATCAACAAATACCTTGCATATCTTGCTTTCAATTTCTCTGGCCCAACTACCCCTCAACAACATACTCAGTATGGCCTCTGAAGTGCACAAACTCAACATGCATATGTAGAGTTCATATTAAGGTATAATTAAGTTTAAAAAGATTGTTCAAATAATAAATTCAATGCTCACAAATCCACTGGTCTTGAAGATTGATGTACTTTCGCAGCCCATATCGATCTTAAATTACAGTAGATTTTGTCCTTTGTAAACTGGAACGTTCTTGGATTATAGCTGTGAAAACCAGAACGATCTTCATTTCTGTTTTGAGTGTTTTGCTGGATTTTGATCTTCTGACAACTATTGTGTTCCAAGCTTTTATGTTCTGTACGAGTGTCAGTGATGCAGTGACTTTATCATTTTTGTCCATGATGTACTTGCTTTATCTATGTCATCAATCTTTAAGATTAAACTTGCAAGTTTCATTTTATGCATTGCTTTGACTTTGAGAATTCTTTTGATGAATCTGTCCAAATAGTGACCTTGAGTATATAATGTTGTTTCTTATGTTTTCCCTTGTAGCTTGTTGCATTTTCGTAGCCTGGAACAGTCTTGAAATTAAGAAGGCTTTGTTCTTTTAGTAAACCAGATCGTTCTTGAATTGTTGCTGCTAAAGCCAAATCAGTCTTCTTTTTTCTTCTTCATGAACATGCTATCTTGAAGATGTAATGATCATTCTCTAGAATGATATATAATATATTCTTTTTGAGATTCTTATAATATTGAGGAAATACTTATGCACTTTGATGATGTGAATGGCTTCTTGCAATTTATGTTCCTTAAATAAAAACTCAAGTGCAATCATTAGTAGATCACCATTCATAAAACTTAATCATTTATTTCATAAGGTTTGTTGTCATTAAAACATATATCAAAAAGGTTTTTTCCTCAACAATCTCCCCCTTTTTGATGATGACAAATCTTTTGATTGAATCATAAGTTTTATGGATGGATATAAATAAAATGCAAGAATGTTCATAGATATGTAATTAAAATCCCCCTAAACACATGCAAGAGTTTAATTCTTATCATTCTAATTAAACTCCCCCTAAATATATGCAAGAGGTTAATTCTTAACATTCTTCATTAATTTCTTTCAACTTGTATCCATCATATATTTTTCTCCCCCTTTTGACATCTATTGTAACACCCCGAGTTTAAAACACAGCGCGAATGTATTTTTTTTTTTTAAAAAACGAATAAATAAATAAAAGAGTTTTCAGAATTAATTTCAAGGGAATTAAAATCAATTCAAATTTAATATCATTCGACATCGTAATCCAAAATAGTAAGGTAATTAAACAACAACATCACGATTAATCGAATGAGATATTTTTGGGAAATTGATATTTATAATATACTAAAATTGATATTGATAAAACTGGATTCTCAATCCACCAATATATTTATCAGAGTGCGGAAAAGTTTTACAATAATTCCCAAAATAAATATTTACAACCACTGAGCTCAAAACCCTATACATAAGTCTAAACTGATCATACACTAAGCTACAGTAGCACGGTTTCCACCGCATCATCCACAAGTCTTATCTTCACCCAGCTATCCATCCCTTTACGTAGCCCACAATGTAAAGATCAAGGAAAATTAACGACGTTCCCTGTCGTTAGTGTGACCATCGGGGGTACGGGTTTGATTAACATCTGAGGGCAAAACCCAATTTTCCACAATAATTGTAAAGGGTCACCGACCGAAATTAACAAATACCACATAACATTTATATCAGCAATATCAAACATATTCATGGCACATCATAAAACAATGATGATAAATAAGGATGCTCAATTTTGAAAATACATGACATTTGTACCTTTTCAAACAGCAACCAATTTAATATGAAAATCATGTTGTAAGCACAAACATCAATTCAGTAATCACACCAATTCATAAGAAATTCCAGATTTCAAAAAGTACTTACACACACAACAATTTTCAACCATCATCATATAACCAAAACGCGACCCACCGGTCAATCACCCCGATGCAATATGTATATGCTCATGTATACATTCTCTTGGATTCACCAAGGTGCAGTCGCTCAACAGACCAGCACATTTTACATATGTAAGACTTTAACGGCCCTCAAGACCAGGGTGCAATCGCTCACAGATCAGCACCAGTGCAGTCGCTCACAGACCAGCACTCGTGCAGTCGCTCAACAGACCAGCACGTTTGACATAAACCAAGGTACAATCGCTTACAGATCAGTACTTAGTGCAGTCGCTCAACAGACCAGCAGTCGTGCAATCGCTCACAGATCAGCACGTGGTTGCGCATTTCAGGGTACAGACGCTCACAGTCTAGTACCAGTGCAGTCACTCAATAGACCAGCACTTATATACCAAGGTACAATCGCTCAACAGATCAGTACTTAGTGTAGTCGCTCAACAGACCAGCACTCGTGCAATCGCTCACAGATCAGCACGTGGTTGGGCATTACTCTGTGGCCCATCGTGGGTACCACTTGACTATGCAAAGCCTGAATATGCAGTGTTTCACTTCACTGGAAACAGTATGCAGCATCAGTAAAATTCATGCATTTCCATCATTTTTCAAAACATTTCAACACCATCAATATCATCATCTACACATCAATGATTAACCATTCATGCAAACATTATCACTTTGCATTACCTCAAGGTTCCACTCTTAATTATCAAAAGTCTTTACCCAACTCTCAAAATTCAGAACCAGTGTTTAAAACTGAAATTTCTGGAAAAAACGAATATGCATTCGAATACAGCTTCATTGTATTCGAATACAAAAGCCAAACAGGGCAGAACCAACACCCTGTATTCGAATACAGACTCCTTGTATTCGAATACAGAGGCTTTCACAGTGCAAAAGTCAGAATTTCCACAACTTCAGTAAAGTCTCAAAAACTTCATCACCACCACTTCAAAACTATCCCAAAAATTCCATTTTTATTCACCACAAACCTTCCCAAGGTACCCCAACACTTAAGGTTTATAAAACAATGTTTAAAACTTGAATTTCTGAAAAAACACGAATCTGTATTCGAATACAACTCCCTTGTATTCGAATACAGAAGCTAAAACAGTGAAAAATCAGCATTCTATATTCGAATACAAGGTTGTCGTAGTCGAATACAGATGCGAAGTCAGTGGCAAAAGTTGCAAATCTGTATTCGACTACAAAGGGTCGTAGTCGAATACAGATGCTAAGTCAGAAGCAAAATTGGCAAATCTGTATTCGACTACAGGGGGTCGTAGTCGAATACAGATGGTAAAACAGAAGCAAGAATTGCAAATCTGTATTCGAATACAGAGGGTTGTAGTCGAATACAGATGCTAAGTCATAAGCTAAAATATCGTATCTGTATTCGAATACAGAGGCCCGTATTCGAATACAAGTTCAATAATCTGAAGAAAACAGAAGCTTTGCAGGCTATATTCGAATACACCTTTGAATTTAGTGAAATTTTCCTGAAACTTCGACACATTTTCGAAACCTTTTCCTTTGAAAAACCAACCCAACACCAGAATCATATTTATCACTCTTGAGACACCTCAAAACTCAGAACATTTTTCATTAAACATCAACAACAGATTTTTAATAAAACACAATCAGAAACCGAATCATCACTACCAGAATAACCTCACTGATTTTCTCAAATCACCAAAACAGAAAGTCAACTACAAAATAGTCCCACACAAACTAACTCAAGCATTTGGATCATCTCCAAAACAACACCAAACAAATCATCATTCAACACAACAGAATGATTTCTTACTCAACACAACAAACAAAACATCACCAACACAATAAATTCCTTCACTGAAAACAGCAGGATCATCAAAACAGTTTGATTTCCAAAACATAACACAATGTTTTTCACAACATAAACCAATAATCATTCATCACACATGCATTTACAGCCCTAAATGCAATCTAGAAAGTTGGAAAGTGCCCTTACCTTAATTACGTTCTCTTTGCTTGATTAAGCTTCTGCGACAAAAGTCGACGATACTCCCGTTCGCGTTCGCCACTACGAAAGTTAGTTCTTTAGCTCCGTAACGATCAGAGGAATAACTTTCGTACTCGACATTTCCTGTTTCGACACTCAAATTTTCAAGAAAAATGTCTTTTGAGTAAACTATTTTTCTTCACCAACACCCAAAAATATCAGAAGAAGAACAAGATAATAAAGCAGAATCTGGCGCAGTAGAGGAAAGAAGAAAAAGCTTCTCACTTAAATATCCACATAAATGCAGACTGACACAGCAGAGGAAAGAAGGAATTGTTTCTTTCTTAACAAATATCTATGCCACCTCACCCAACACTTGTATTAAAATATCTTTTGATCCTTCAGCACTTAACCTGTCTCGTCGCAATTAGCAGAGAACATCTTAATTAACGGCCCGATAATTTAACTACTCGAAATTAAATTAATTCATCCATTATCCAATAATTTTAATTCCACCTTCAAAACAATTGTTTATATATATATATATATTTACACAAAACATACGTATATTGAATATTTTACAAATATTCCCAAATACACTTAAAATTAAATATGCAATTTTAATTTTAAATTTAAGGGTCTTACATTACTAACCCCCTTAAATTAGTTTCGTCCTCGAAACTACATGTCGTTAAACACATGAGGATGTTGTTCCCTGATCTTACTCTCTAGTTCCCAAGTCGCGTCTCCAGTAGTCGGATTCCAAATCACTTTGACTAGTGGGACTTCCTTGCTCCTCAACTGTTTAATCTTCCTGTCCTCAATTCTTACAGGGAATACTTCAAATGACAGGTTATCCTTCAGCCGAATTGTGTCTGGTTCGATCACATGTGACGGATCTGAAATATATTTCCTTAACTGCGACACGTGAAATACGTCGTTAATATTGGACAACATTAGAGGTAAAGCAATTCGATAAGCCAATGGTCCAATTCGTGCAGTAATCTGGTATGGTCCAATAAATTTTGGAGTCAATTTTCTGGATTTAATAGCCCTACCCACTCCAGTTGTAGGCGTGACTCTTAGAAATACATGATCGCCTTGCTGGAATTCCAAAGGTCTGCGACACTTGTCCGCATAACTCTTTTGACGATCCTGTGAAATCTTCATTTTCTCTTGTATCCTCTTGACTTTTTCTGTAGTTTGTTCCACCATCTCAGGTCCAACAATCATACTTTCTCTGTCTTTATACCAACATAAAGGCGTCTGACACTTGCGTCCATACAATGCTTCATAGGGTGCCATTCCAATGCTCGCGTGAAAACTGTTGTTGTAGGTGAACTCAATCAATGGCAGTACATCATCCCAACTTCCTCTGTCATCCAATACGCATGCTCTTAATAGATCTTCCAAGGACTGATTTGTTCTCTCGGTTTGTCCATAAGTTTGTGGATGGTAAGCTGAACTCAATTTCAGTTTTGTTCCCAACGCTTCATGCAACGCTCCCCAAAAGTGAGATGTGAACTTTGGATCACGGTCCGATACAATACTCGATTGAACTCCGTGTAATCTCACAATCTCAGCAATGTAGATTTCTGTCAGCTTATCTACCTTATAAATGGTCTTTACCGGCAAAAAATGTGCAGATTTTGTCAATCAATCTACTATTACCCAAATCGAATCATTCTTTCTTCTTGTCTTGGGCAATCCAGTTATAAAATCCATGGAAATGCTATCCCACTTCCATTCCGGTATATCCAAAGGCTGCAACATTCCAGCAGGTCGTTGATGTTCCACCTTCGCTTTTTGACAAGTTAAACAAGCCGATACATACTCCGCTACGTCCCTCTTCATTCCTGGCCACCAGTAATTCTATTTTAAGTCCTGGTACATCTTGGTCGCTTCAGGATGAATACTCAATTTGCTCTTATGAGCCTCTTCCAAGATCTTCCTTCTCATATCTGCAACTTCCGGTACACAAATCCTTCCATTACATCTCAAAATATTATCTGTTCCAACCCTGAACTCAGCTGTATTTCCTGGTACTATTAGGTTCCTCTTTTCTTGAATTAATGCGTCATCTTGCAAGTTCGCAATCTTCTGAAGTAGTCCACTCGAAATTGTTATCATTCCACACTTTAAAATTCCTAGTGCAAACTCTAAGTCCAAGTGTAGATCTGTAAATGCTTCCCACAACTCTTGTTGTCTGGCCATTAACATTGAAGATACTGACACACTTTTTCTGCTCAATGCATCAGCCACTAGATTGGCTTTTCCAGGGTGATACTGTAATGAAAAATCAAAATCATTGAGAGTCTCCATCCATCTCCTCTGATGCATGTTCAATTCTTTCTGATCGAACAGATACTTCAAACTTTTATGGTCACTGAATACCGTGAACGTGAATCCATAAAGGTAGTGCCTCCATACCTTTAATGCAAACACTACAGCAGCAAGCTCTAGATCATGAGTCGGATAGTTCCGTTCGTGAGCTTTCAATTGTCTTGAGGCGTAGGCGATAGCTTTCTGGTGTTGCATCAAAACACAACCCAGACCCTGGTGAGATGCATCACAATAAACCTCATACGGTTCCTCTAGTTATGGCAAAACCAATACTGGTGAGGTTGTCAACTTTTCCTTAAGCAACTGAAAATTCTCTTCACACTTCTCTGTCCATGCAAACGGCTGATTCTTCCTGGTGGGTTATGTCAAAGGAGCTACAATCTTAGCAAATCCCTCAATAAATCTCCTGTAGTATCCTGCCAGTCCGACGAAACTTCTTATATCTGTGATGGTCTGAGGTTGTTTCCAAGCAAGAATTGTCTCAATCTTTGCCGGATCTACAACAATTCCTTCCTTTGTTATTACATGTCCCAAGAAGTTCACTTTCTCTGGCCAAAACTCGCACTTCGACAAATTGGCGTACAATTGCTTTTCTCGTAAAACTTCAAGAACTTGACGCAAATGCTCTCCATGTTCTTCTTCATCCTTTGAATAAATCAAGATATCATCAATGAACACCACCACGAATTCATCCAGAAATGGGCTGAAGTTCCTATTCATATAATCCATAAAAATCGCTGGTGCATTCGTAACTCCAAATGGCATAACAAGATATTCATAATGCCCGTAACGAGTCCTAAAAGCGGTCTTTTGAATATCTCCTTCTCTTACTCGAATCTGATGATATCCTGACTTCAAATCGATCTTTGAAAACACCTCTGCTCCCCTCAATTGGTCCATCAAATCATCGATGCGTGGTAAAGGATAACGATTCTTAATGGTTACCTTGTTAAGTTGCCTGTAATCCACACATAAGCGTGAACTTCTATCCTTTTTCTTAACTAACAACATCGGAGCTCCCCACGGTGACACACTTGGCCTGATAAATCCTTTCTCCAACAGACCTTCAATTTGATCCTTAAGCTCGTTTAATTCCAATGGCGACATTCTATACGGCGCAATTGAAATAGGTCCAGTTCCTGGGTGCAAATCAATGAAGAACTCCACTTCTCTTACTGGGGGTAATCCTAGAATTTCTGTTGGAAATACGTCCGGATACTCTTTGACTAACACTACATCTTCTATGCTCACATCCATCTTGGTCTCCACGTTAACCAATGATAAAAATTCCTAAGTTCCTTCTCTCAGTGATACTCCGAGCTTGTTAGCAAACAAATACCGAACGACTCTAGGTTCGGGAAAAAGAACTAATTTGCGGCAACAATCCAAGACTACATAATTATAAGACATCCAATCCATGCCGATAATTATCTCGAGTGATTGTAGGGGTAGACATATTAAATTAACCAAGAAATCTCTATCTTGGATTGTTACAGGACAACGTAACACATGCAGAATTTACGGTCAAAGTCTAAGCAGGTGTGGAAACAATCAAATCAAAAGGCAAAGCAGACATAGATAGCTTCAAACGATTCACACAATCCATAGCAATGAAATAATGGGTTGCTCCCAAATCAAAAAGTGCAGTTAATGTGTTACCTACAATCTGGCAGTCTTGCTGGATTAAATTAGGAGTTTGACTTCTAGCAGCAGCACCCATGTGGTAGACGCGTCCCCTAGCAATAGGACGAGTGAACCTAGCTGCGTTCACTGTTGGTTCCACCTTCGGAGCCCGAAAATCCCTTGCAACGTGTCTTGGTTTTTGACAATTGAAACATACAAGATCCCTTGTGGTACAAGCTGTAGCCATATGTCCCTCTCTTCCACATCGGAAGCATCAAACTCCTTGTCCTAATTGTCTTCCAAAGATCTGATTTCCTGGCCGATTTTTGCCTCCACTGTTGTTCTGGGGTCTGTTATATGGCTTAACCACTTGCTTTCCTTTGCTGTTTTGATAGTTCATCCGGCTGGGTCCTCCCGAATTAAAGTTCCCTCCTCAGTTGGCCCTCCTATTTTTCATGTCCTCAACCTCTCTACACTTCTCCACTAGAACTTGGAAACGTTGAATTCCTAAGGGTAAAACGGAGTCTTGAATTTAATATTTCAGTCCATTTTGAAAGCGATGGCACATAAATTGTTCATCAACTTCTTCCCGAAAGAATCTGAAATGTCTGGACAGCAATTCAAATTTAGCCGCATATTCTCCCACTGTCATGTTACTCTGGTGCAATTTCAGAAAATCGTCACCCAACTTGGTCCTAGTGCTCATCGGGAAGTACTTGTCCAAAAACTTCTTCTTGAACGAATCCCAGTTCACCTCCTCATGAGCTGCCCCCATCAGTAGCCTTGTACTCCTCCACCAATACTCTGCATCCCCTAGCAGTAGATATGTAGCATAATTGACTTTTACTGCTGCCTGGCAGTTAATCATTTCAAAGATTTTCTCCATCTCTTGAATCCATTGGTCCGCTCTTTCTGGACCCTCATCACCTTTGAACTTTGGAGGATTATGACGACGAAAATCCTCTAGTCCTCTTGACTCAGTAGCACGAATTTCTCTTTCTCTTTTCTCTAAGTTGCGTTGAGTCTTCGCAGCCGTCTGCGCAGCAACAGACGCAGCCATATTATTCATTGCTTCAGCCATCCTATCTTCCCGGCTATCGTTGGTTCTTACGGTGTCGTCTCTCCTTGGAGGCATTATTCCCTATAAAACCATCATCAAGTAGAAATCTCACAACATTTAGAATAATTCCAAAATATAGCTCAACAACATCATTACTTCAGCACACTACAACTATACAAGACTTGACAGTCTAACTACTTGCTCCTATGCATGATCAGATAACGACTTAAAACCAACAATTAAATCAGACCTTTAACCCAAAACTTTAACCAAATGCTCTGATACCAAACTTGTAACACCTCGAGTTAAAAACACAGCGCGAGTGTATTTTTTTTTTTTAAAACGAATAAATAAATAAAAGAGTTTTCAGAATTAATTTCAAGGGAATTAAAATCAATTCAAATTTAATATCATTCGACATCGTAATCCAAAATAGTAAGGTAATTAAACAACAACATCACGATTAATCAAATGAGATATTTTTGGGAAATTGATCTTTATAATATACTAAAATAAAGATACATCAAAACTGGATTCTCAATCCACCAAAATATTTATCAGAGTGCGGAAAAGTTTTACAATAATTGCCAAAATAAATATTTACAACCACTGAGCTCAAAACCCTATACATAAGTCTAAACTGATCATACACTAAGCTACAAAAGCACGGTTTCCATTGCATCATCCACAAGTCTTATCTTCACCCAGCTATCCATCCCTTTACGTAGCCCACAGTGTAAAGATCAAGGAAAATTAACGACGTTCCCTGTCGTTAGTGTGACCATCGGGGGTACGGGTTTGATTAACATCTGAGGGCAAAACCCAATTTTTCACGATAATTGTAAAGGGTCACCGACCGAAATTAACAAATACCACATAACATTTATATCAGCAATATCAAACATATTCATGGCACATCATAAAACAATGATGATAAATAAGGATGCTCAATTTTGAAAATACATGACATTTGTACCTTTTCAAACAACAACCAATTTAATATGAAAATCATGTTGTAAGCATAAACATCAATTCAGTAATCACACCAATTCATAAGAAATTCCAGATTTCAAAAAGTACATACACACACAACAATTTTCAACCATCATCATATAACCAAAAAGTAACCCACCGGTCAATCACCCCGATGCAATATGTATATGCTCATGTATACATTCTCTTGGATTCACCAAGGTGCAGTCGCTCAATAGACCAGCACATTTTACATATGTAAGACTTTAACGGCCCTCAAGACCAGGGTGCAATCGCTCACAGATCAGCACTAGTGCAGTCGCTCACAGACCAGCACTCGTGCAGTCACTCAACAGACCAACACGTTTGACATAAACCAAGGTACAATCGCTCACAGATCAGTAGTACCTAGTGCAGTCGCTCAACAGACCAGCACTCGTGCAATCGCTCACAGATCAGCACGTGGTTGCGCATTTCAGGGTACAGACGCTCACAGTCCAGTACCAGTGCATTCACTCGACAGACCAGCACTTATATACCAAGGTACAATCGCTCAACAGATCAGTACTTAGTGCAGTCGCTCAACAGACCAGCACTCGTGCAATCGCTCATAGATCAGCACGAGGTTGTCGTAGTTGAATACAGATGCGAAGTCAGTGGCAAAAGTTGCAAATCTGTATTCGACTACAAAGGGTCGTAGTCGAATACAGATGCTAAGTCAGAAGCAAAATTGGAAAATCTGTATTCGACTACAGGGGGTCGTAGTCGAATACAGATGCTAAAACAGAAGCAAGAATTGCAAATCTGTATTCGAATACAGAGGGTTGTAGTCGAATACAGATGCTAAGTCATAAGCTAAAATCCCGTATCTGTATTCGAATACAGAGGCCCGTATTCGAATACAAGTTCAAAAATATGAAGAAAACAGAAGCTTTGCAGGCTGTATTTGAATACACCTTTGAATTTAGTGAAATTTTCCTGAAACTTCGACACAAATTTACCTTAATTACGTTCTCTTTGCTTGATTAAGCTTCTGCGACAAAAGTCGACGATACTCCCGTTCGCGTTCGCCGCTTCGAAAGTTAGTTCTTTAGCTCCGTAACGATCAGAGGAATAACTTTCGTACTCGACACTTCCTGTTTCGACACTCATATTTTCAAGAAAAATGTCTTTTGAGTAAACTGTTTTTCTTCACCAACACCCAAAAATATCAGAAGAAGAAGAAGATAATAAAGCAGAATCTGGCGCAGTAGAGGAAAGAAGAAAAAGCTTCCCACTTAAATATCCACATAAATGCAGACTGACACAGCAGAGGAAAGAAGGAATTGTTTCTTTCTTAACAAATATCTACGCCACCTCACCCAACACTTGTATTAAAATATCTTTTGATCCTCGAGCACTTAACCCGTCTCGTCGCAATTAGCAGAGAACATCTTAATTAACGACCCGATAATTTAATTACTCGAAATTAAATTAATTCATCCATTATCCAATAATTTTAATTCAACCTCCAAAACAATTGTTTATATATATATATATATTTACACAAAACATACATATATTGAATATTTTACAAATATTCCCAAATACACTTAAAATTAAATCTGCAATTTTAATTTTAAATTTAAGGGTCTTACATTTATCAAAAAGGTTGGGGAATAGACATAGAAGTAAAAAAAAATGGAGTAATAGCATGAGTGCACTACACATAGAAATCATGTGGTTGACCAATGCATTCATATATCAAACTAGTCATGTTTGCATTCAACATTAAAGAACATAGCATGTATGATGATCATATAATCACTTTAATCAATATTGCAATCAAGATATGGATAATGATAAGAAAAACAATATGACATAATTATATGCAAGCATTTTAACACACTCGAAAAAAAATAATCAATGAATATATGTTCTTCTCATTTACAAAGAACAATGAGTTGACTTCAATTTTAAGAAAAATAAAATTTTCTAAAAACTCCCCCTGAATATTATGAAATTAATATCCTTTAACATTTCGAAGTTCCAAAACACAAGTAAGATGTCTCTTTGCTCTTTGTCCTCTTTCACAAGAGACAATCTTTTAATTTGAACATGATCATGCTTACTTTTATAAATAGATCCATTTTTCATTTTGAAAACTAGAGAAAATGAGTGCATACTGGGAAGCAAAATAAGATGAATGTGACATCATGTCAAATATAATTTCTCTCTTTACAAAACATTCTTATGCTAAATGTTTGTATTTTTTTTTAAAAAAAAATTAATTTTTAAATGGATCAAAAATATGGCACAAGAATTGCTCACATTAAAAAAATTGCTTTTTCACAATATTTTTGCAAACACACAAGACACATGTTCAAGCTTACTTGCATTAGTAAGTGTGTATGAGGCTTTTTGATCGTTTCTATTTCTATTTATCATGCTTAAAAAAATATTTAAACACTTGAGAACAATTTTCACAAAAGAAGCAAACAACAAATAAGACTCATTTGCAAAGACATATTTAATATGCTTCAAAATGTTCACATCCATTTTTGACTTCAAGCCATAATATTTTTGGATTAGCTTTGTGTTTTAAACCAACAAGATACACAAATCATTTTCATGAAGATCAAACATATATTCTCTTATTGAAATCCTTGAAAAATAAATCCTAAACAAGGATATAAATTTCAAATATGTTGAAGAATGATCTTTTTCAAAAAGCACATTATAAACTCTCTTTTTTTTTTTATATATATAAAAGCCATATTAAAAATATCAAGAAATGTATATGCTACTCAATATATGCAATACAATTGGAGAACATGATAGAAAAGGCTTTTAAGGACATAAAGAGGTGAAATTGCACAAAATGATGTTAATTCATTTAACATGATAATTTGGAGGATGTTTTTGTGCAAAGTGTGAAAAAAAAAGCATTCAATGAATCATACTTGACAAAATAGCCCTTTGTCTAAAGACACTAATGTCTTTATATCAACAACAATAATTTTGAACATGAAACTAGATTTGCACATTTGTTTACACCATCATAAAAGGTGTATGAACAAAGAGTGAAAACATGTTGAATTTAGGGTAGGAATTAGGCATATGCATGTACAAGTAATGACAAAGAGTGATGTAATCAATTTAAACTTTAAAGTCATACTTGCATAAAAAATAGTATGCATTCTTAATTCTAAGAGCACCCAATCAATCACATAATATCGTTAAAAGAAAACATTCATATTTATCATGATGCAAATATCATAAGAATTGGGATTGAGTGTACCTCCTTTAGTGATCTTTCTCACTTGGGTTCAATGACAAGAAATCTTAGTATATTTGGAACTTTTCTTCATGCTCATCCATTTGTCTTGATTGATGGTTGGAATGAGACATACCATTGGAATGAAACAATTTAGCTTTTGTTGTTGAGATATTTCCTCCATGATGACATTAATTCAAGATTGTTCCTTATTGGCTTCATTGATTGATTTTTGGCCATGTTTGAGAAATAGTAGCCACATTGTTGTCATATTTTTGGAATATCAATCAAGTTCTTATTTCACAATTGTGTTTCCCAATAATTTGATCTTGAGGAGATGTTTTGGAGGAAAGATTGATAGGGAGGTAGGTGTAGGAGTGCCAAAAGCAAATGGTTCAAACTCATTTAGAAGTTGTTGATGTTCTTCAACCATATCATCATGATAGGCAACATTAGTTTTGATTGGATGAAGCATGTTCACTGTCAAGAACGTTCTGCTCTTGTGAAGAACGTTCTGGTACAGCTTCTAGAATGAATCCATGAACCTTTTTTTCTTAATTTGATCATTCTCTTAGATCCTTTTTGTTTTTTCCACTCCATGATCAGACTTTGGAGTTTTCATGGATGATATTTGAACATTATCAACTTTGATTTATCCAAATTTAACATTGTAATTATTCTTCACCATCTTATCTTTCATCATGAAAATCAACATATTCATTAAACATAATAGGCATAATTTCATCTATAGTTTGAGCTTTGAGATTTTCTATTCTATAATATTTATAGAATGTAAAGTATTCAAAAAAAAAATTACTTTAATGTCATTTTAAAACAAATATGCTCATACTTTCTTTATCATGCAAAACATAGTGATGACAATCAAAAAGTGAAAGTATGATATATTTTGCTTTCTATTTTTCAAAAATTCATATGAAGGTATGTTCTTGACAACCATAAAGTAAGTAGAGAATATAATGTCTGATTTAAAAATAACAATTATAATGTAATAAACCAATGTCGGAATTACCTCTGTTCCAACAAAAAGTGTATCATTACCAACAATTATGGCAAGGATTGCCCCTTAGGTCCATCAAGAGTAAAATGTGAAGCATTTTGGATATTCCATGCATTGACCTGAATTGCAGTCCCATGTCCTAAGTATCCCATCAATGCTGCCAAAATAAAGTTTGTCGGATTTAACCGGAAGTACAATTTCAATGATGAGCTTCTTGTGTCCTTGAAGCTTTGTTAATGTGGCAAATCCATCACCATAAGACCAAGAATGTAAATACCGGCACTGATCACCGTGAGCATATTTTCCATTCACCCAATATTTGCAGATACTTGGTGAAGACTTGTTAGCGACTTGTGTTCTATCTCTGCCATTTTCACTATTTCTATGCAATATGGTCTTAGGATTATGCTTGTGTCTTGTCCCACTAATTCGTTAAATTATACTCTTTCCATCTTTCATATCCAACATACCCCAAAATTATTTTTCAACACTTGATTCATTTAAAATTGTTCTAGCCATTTCTTGCAATTAATTTTTAAAAACAACTCCATATTGTTGGAAAGTTTGTTGACAAGAAAATCACGTGAAATATCATTTTCATCAAAGAAAGATTTGAAGAATGATATTTCAAATTTCTCTGGATCATTTCTTATAGAAATGACAATTTTTTTCAAAAGACTTAAAAACATGATTTGGTTGGAAATTCATCTAAGTATAAAACATAAGGATTTTTCTTTAAAATGAATCATGAGGATGTTTGTATTACCTCAACTATGTGGTGTTTAAAAAATAACTTCAAACCAATTTTACAAAGTTATCTTTCACATATCAAACATCCTTAATCTATGCAAAATTATTTCAACTAATGATACATGTACCTTTGATTTGTTAGTGTTTCCAAAGGTTATAGACACTCCAAATTTTTGTAATGAGATGAGGCACCATATTTTTCCATTCATGTGTATTGAGCATGCCTTGTCCATGTATCAATGTTCTTTCTTGATTGTTGGATGATATTCCTACATCACAAGTTAGTAATGATTTTGGTACCCATATTTTTTTGGGTCCTTGATGGTTAGTGTATCTTCTTCTAGAAGATTTTTTAAAACTTGATCTCTTTTTAAAATAGCAAATTGACTCGAAGTGGCCATTCTTGGAACAATGGGAACACTTTGTTGTTGGTCTTGAAGAAGGTTTGAAAATCTGAGTTTTAAAAGTCTTTGAAATTGATTTTGATGAAATTCCATAATGTTCTCCTTTTTCAAGCTACCTGGAGAATGTTCTCCCTTTTTCAAGTTTCTTGGAGAAAGTTCAGTTTTTGTTTCAGAACGTTCTTCTTTTCTAAAGATCCTTTTGTTCTTGATTTTTTCATCTCTTTTCTTAAAATAACATGCAAATTCTAGATGTCCAAATTTACTGCAATATGAACATTTAGTTTTGCAATTTTCCTCTTTTCTTTTAGGAACAAAAAAGTTTTCATAAATCTTTTCTTTTTGAGAAGTTTTGAAACATAAATCATCTTTCTCAAATATCCTTTCTTCAGATATCATATTCTTTTGAAATGTTTCAGTGGTTGTTACCAAGTTGGTTAAATCATTCTTCAATTCATGAACTTCTATTTTTAAAGAGGTATTTTCTTCCTTAGTTTCAGAACATTCTGGGAGATGATTTTTTTTGGTTATTTCATTGAGAATCTTTTGTTGCTCAACCATTTTTAGATGAGATTGCTGCATGCTTTGGATGACCTTTCTGAGTTCGTCATTCATAGCTTGGGCTTTCTCTTTTTTGTCTTTTTCTTTAATGAGTTGTTCTTTTAATAAACCACATTTTTTAGCAAGAAAGTTTGAATCACATAAAAGATTATCAAATTCTTTTTCCATTTCATCACATAAAGGACAAAGTTCACAGATGATTACCTCATTATTTTCTAAGTTTTCCAATAAGCACATGTTGGCTTCTGACATTACTTTCTCTTCCTGAATCTTTTCCTCTGACACTTGTTAGGTGCTCAACTTTAGAGGCAGTGCTCTGATGCCAATTGAAGTAGAAATGTCAATCACAAGAAAGGGGGTTTGAATTGTGATCCTTTTAAAATTTTGATTCCTGTGCTTAATTTAAACTAACTCAAGATCAATCCTGGTTGAAATAGAATGTCTAGAATGTTCTGGATATGTTAGAAGTAAATAAAACAAATTAGTTTATAATGAAGTGTGATTTGTGTGTGCAAATAATTAAAGATAAGTGATAGAAAGATCACACACAAAAAGTATACCGGTTCACCCAAATCGGGCTAGTCTAGTCCTCACAACTGTGAGATTTTCACTATGTGCTTCAGAACCAGAATGTTCTCCTTCACACCCTTTCTCTTGATCACACCTTGATCAATTACAATCTTCACCTTTCAACCTAGAAAGGATTTTTACAATCACCTTTCAGCCTTGAAAGGATTTTTACAAACACACTCAATCTAACATAAAAGATAGACTTGAGTTACAAATAATGTGTCTGATAAAAGTGTTTGGGATCTTGAAACTTCTCAACACTTGTTTGAGATAAATAAAGAAAAACTCAGTAAGTGCTGATCCACAAATATAGTGAAGAAAGCTGGAGTTTGCTTGAAGAGTTTTTTGACTTGTTCTTACTTGAACTAGTATTGGTAGATTTGTAAATTGAGCTCTTGTCTTCATCTTCCAATTGATCTTCAATTTATAGATGATAGAAGGCTTTGAATATTCAGTTTTAAAATGAATATAGCCGTTGGACACACTTCCCAAGTGTTAGATATATTTTAAAGCAATTTAAACATGTGTTTTAATTGCTGTCCAGAACGTTCTTGACAAACGAAGAACGTTATTGCTTTTGGGTCTGATGGAAAATGTGAATGAGTGAGTGAATGGGCTGTCACATGACAGTAAGTACCATTTCATGTCATATTTGTGCAGAACTTTTCTGCAGAATAATGTAAGTACAATGTACTTGCATTCTTGCTCATAACTCATTAATTTGGAGATCAATCTTGAGGCTGTTTTCCTCTTTTGGGCATTCAGCTCAAGTTCTGGCTTCACCATTGATTTGAGCAGTCTTGGTACTCTTTAATTTGTGGTTTAGAATGTGGAAAATAATTTGTTTCAATTATGTCTTTAAAAGACAACAATCAGAATGTTCTTTTGTAGAACTCAAACATTCTTCGTTTCTGTTTTGTGTGAGTGAATGCTGGACTTAGAGCTTTGACAGCTGTTATGTATCATGCTATTTTTTGCTCTGTGTGAAGGCTGTCCAGAGGTGCAGTTGTAGTGTCTTATCATGTCTGTCATGGCTGTACTTGTTGCTTTATCAATCTGGAGATTAATTTTGCTTGTTAGTTCATGATGTTCAGCTTTTGCCTTTGTTAATCTTTTGATGAATTTGTTCTTTTTTGACAGTTGTTTGTAGACCAGCTATACTGTACTTGTATCACTGATGTAGTGCAACATTTGTCCAAAGTGTACTTGCTTTATCAATGTCATCAATCTTGCAAGTTACTCTTTGTACATTACTTTGGTTTTGTTGATTCTTTTTCTCTTTGAATCTGTCCAAAATAATCTTTAAGTATATAATTATGTTCCTTTGTAGTAAATACCAGTGATTTGCAATGTAGATTGATGTACTTTCGCAGCCCATATCGATCTTAAATTACAGCAGATTTTGTCCTTTGTAAACTGGAACGTGAAGGTGCAAACACGAGAAGGGGGGTTGAATTGTGTTTGACTTAACTTGAATACTTTTCCTGTTTTTATATTTTTAAAACAAAACTTGATGTATAATTAAAAACAGAGTTATCAGCGGATAATGTAAAAATAAAACTCACAATTTTTATACTGGTTCACCGTTAACGAGGCTACGTCCAGTCCCTTCACCTTGAAGGATTTCACTAATTCAAACCTTGAATTACAACCTTTATACTGACCCTCCAAGTCAGTCTTCTCAAACAGTCTAACAATCCTAGACTCTTGAGGAATACAGCTCGATTCTTCAGCCAATCTGACAATCCCAAATAGTAGAAGAAATCACAACACTATGAATCTAATTGCCAAGTAACCTGCTACCTCTACTGACTCCCTCAGATTGTAGACTCTACTTCAACAACTTAGATTTTACACAGTGGAAAGAAAATAACATGAGTACTTGCTTCTTGAAAACTGGAACTCACAATTGACCTCTCTGAAAAATTTGAGTGTTTGCTTTGGAAGTGTATGACTCTTTTGTGATTTTCGATGATGAGTATTCTGCCTTGAGCCTCCTTTTATAGATGCAGATTAGGGCCTCTTCCAATGCTTAAATTCGAGCTGAATCTTGCTGGATTCTCTTGCAAAAATAACTTGACCAATTGGGCTTCATTTAAATAAAAAACATATCTTTTTAAGCCTCAGATTTCTATCAAAAAATAACTGGCCAATCAAAACTTTTAATTGCTTCCCGCCACAGCTCCTGAATTCCACAATACTCACTTTATTTTTGTAACAACTCTTTTTAATACTTTGATCAAAATAAATTGAAATCTCCACCGTTAATCCTCATGATCAAATCTGTACTATCAGATCTTCTGCGCTAGTCCACATCTGGACCAAACTAATTGATATGCTGTGATCCTCTGATTTCGGCCATCCCTGGACCACACTTCCTAACCCTCTGATCTTCTAATTTCGGCCATCCTGGACTCGCACCTGATATGCTATAATCCTCTGAACTCGGCCATTGCTGGACCACACATCATGTGCTTCTGATTTCGGCCAACACTGGGCCATGGTCTGATCTTCTGATCTGGACCATTACTGGACCAAATAATTAATTCTGAACTATTGATCTGGAAATCTTCCCTCTGATCTGGACCAATTCTGGACTTGGTCTGGATTAAATTGAATTTAAATTTGGACAAGTAATATTTCAATCTAGACATTTTACCTTTGATTTTGGATCAGGTCTGGATCAATTCTGGAAATCATTTCTTCTGATCTGGACTTAGTTTCATGCCTTAATCATTCTATCTTATGGTATGGGTCAATTCTGGATTGATTCTCTTGTTCTGGACTCATTAACTTATCTTCTGGTTGAGTCTGGACCAAGTCTGGGCTGTTTTAATTTCTCACTGCCAGGCCATCTTCTGGTCAGAATAACTTCTGGAATAAATCTGATATTTGATTCCTCTTGGTCTGGAACAACTCTCCTTCTGGCAAGCTTTCCTCTGGTATGGTCCAGGTTTTCTTCTGACATTTCTTCCTTCTGATCTAGGCCAGCAAAGATATCTTCTGGTGATCCTGGAGTATCTTCTGGTAATTCCAGAATTCACTTTCTGGTGGCATTTAATAATTCAAGGTACAAAATAATTCAAGGTACAAAATAAGATTACATTGAGTGCTTTTGTAAACATCAAAATCCTAAGTACTTAGAACCAACTTGGTTCCAACAGAACGTTCTTGGATTATAGCTGTGAAAACTAGAACGATCTTCATTTCTGTTTTGAGTGTTTTACTGGATTTTGATCATCTAACAACTATTGTGTGCCAAGCTTTTATGTTTTGTACGAGTGTCAGTGATGCAGTGACTTTATCATTTTTGTCCATGATGTACTTGCTTTATCTATGTCATCAATCTTTAAGATTAAACTTGCAAGTTTCATTTTATGCATTGCTTTGACTTTGAGAATTCTTTTGATGAATCTGTCCAAATAGTGACCTTGAGTATATAATGTTGTTTCTTATGTTTTCCCTTGTAGCTTGTTGCATTTTCGTAGCCTGGAACAGTCTTGAAATTAAGAAGGCTTTGTTCTTTTAGTAAACCAGATCGTTCTTGAATTGTTGCTGCTAAAGCCAAATCAGTCTTCTTTTTTCTTCTTCATGAACATGCTATCTTGAAGATGTAATGATCATTCTCTAGAATGATATATAATATATTCTTTTTGAGATTCTTATAATATTGAGGAAATACTTATGCACTTTGATGATGTGAATGGCTTCTTGCAATTTATGTTCCTTAAATAAAAACTCAAGTGCAATCATTAGTAGATCACCATTCATAAAACTTAATCATTTATTTCATATGGTTTGTTGTCATTAAAACATATATCAAAAAGGTTTTTTCCTCAACACAACACACTCCAAATACAGCCTCTAATATGCATCCTATAGTGTTGCACTGACTCTAAAGTTTCAACAAGGTGATTAGGCCAGTGCCAGTAATTCTAAGTCATGTGATTTTGCCTCTGTCTATCATTATTCAAGAAACACAACACCTCACTCCAACAAAAAAGTCAGTGCCTCTGATGGAAAGTCAACGGCTAAAATTGAAAGAATTGAAGGTGCAAACACGAGAAGGGGGGTTGAATTGTGTTTGCAAACTTGAATTCTTTTTGCTGTTTTGTTGAATGCTGATGTGAATTACTTGATGAATAAATAATCAGACTTTGCAGTGGATAATAACAACATAAGAACACAACGATTTATCCTGGTTCACCATTAACTTGGCTACATCCAGTTCCTTCACTCCGAAGGCCTTAATCCACTAATTTAAAACAATTTGAATTACAACATCTGACCCTCCAAGTCAGTCTTCCTAAACAGTTTGACATCCCCAGACTTTTGAGGAACGATAACAGCACCTTGACTGTAAAACCTCGAGTTTAAAACACAGCGCGAGTGTATTTTTTTTTTAATAAATAATTAAAATGATTTTCCCAATTTATTACTTCAAAAGAATTGAAATAAAAATTTCCTTTAATTCGTTTTCTTAAAAATAGTACGTCGTAATTTAATCGATGAATGTAATTAAATAACTTCATCATATTATTACTAAGTACTTAACTTTGGGAATTAATAATATCATCAATATATTTCAAAAGAAGAGCAGTGTCATAACATCTCAGAAGAAAATATCAGAGTGCGGAATGTGTTAACGGAAAAGTGGTTCAAAAATTCCCAAATTAAAACAAATTACATTTTCCAGCTCAAAATCCTATACATCAAATCTAACTGATCATGCACTAAGCTACAGTAGCACGGTCTCCGCCGCATCCTCTACAAGTCTCGTATTCAGCCAGCTGTCCGTTCCTCTGCGTTGTCCTTAAAAACTTCGTATACGAATATTAAGGAAAACTAACGACGTCTCTATCGTTAGTGTAACCATCGGTGGGACGGGTTTGGGGTTCATATGAGGGCAAAACCCAATTTCCACAATAATTGTAAAGGGTCACCGACCGAAATTAACACATATCACATAGCATTTATCACAGAATAATTACATCCATGGCATATCATATAATAATGATGATAAATAAAAATGCTTATTTTGGAAATTTCATAACATGTATGCCTTTTCAAAACAGCAACCAATTAATATGGAAAACATGTTGTAAGTACAACTAACACTTCAGCAATGACAGAAATTCAGATTTTATAACGCACTTACACACATCACTTTCCAATCATCATCATATAACAAAATTGTGACCCACCGATCAATCACCCTGATGCAATATGTATATGCTCATGTATTCATCTTTTTGGAATTACCAAGGTGCAGTCGCTCAACAGACCAGCACAATTTAAATATGTTTGACTTTAACGGCCCTCAAGACCAGGGTGCAATCGCTCAACAGATCAGCACCAGTGCAGTCGCTCAACAGACCAGCACGTTTTACGCATTTGAATGGACCACCACGAACACGCGGCTATTCCGTAGCTCGGATAGAATGGACCACCACGAACATGCGGCCACTCTATAACCCATCACGGTTACTACTCTCACGTGTATTAGCCTCTCACAAGCCAAATACACAGAAGTTAAATCCTCGCACGGATAAAATGGACCACCACGAAAACGCGACCACTCCGTAGCCCACTACTGTGGTTACTACTTAACTTCGCGGACCATCACGGTTACCGCATTACTCTGTGGCCCATCGCGGTCACCACCTAACTATGAAATGCATGGACATAGCCTTTCCATCAGAAAAACTCAGCCTTTCCAGCATTCCCCCAAAACATCTCAACACAATTAATTTCATCATCAACACATCAATGATTAAACATTCCAACAAACATTATCACTTTACATTATCTCAAAACTCCATTCTGAATTATCATAAGTCTTTCCCCCAACTCTTAATATTCATCAAACAATGTTTAAAACTGGAATTTCTGGAAAACTCGAATCTGTATTCGAATACAGCTTCCTTGTATTCGAATACAGAAGCCAAATCAGTACAGAATCAACACTCTGTATTCGAATACAGCCTTCTTGTATTCGAATACAAAGGCTGTCACAGTGTAAAAATCAGTATTTTCACAACATCAGTAGGAGTCTCAAAAGCTTCATCATTACCACTTCAAATTATCACAAAACTGCATTTTAATTTGTCACAAAACCTTCCCAAATACTCCCCAACACTTAAAGTCTATAAACAATGTTTAAAACGTTGATTTTCTGGACAAACACAAATCTGTATTCGAATACAGCATACCTGTAGTCGAATACAGAAGACAGAACATGTGTAAATTTAGCATTTTCCCAACATCATTTAAGGTTTTCAAGAACTTCATCATCTCCTCTTCAAAACTATTTCAAAAACTCATTTTTTAAATCATTTCAAACCTTTCCAATGTTTTCCAACACTTTAAAGTTCACATGACAATGTTTAAAACTTGATTTTCTGGAAAACACAAATCTGTATTCGAATACAACTTCCTTGTATTCGAATACAGAAGCTAAAACTTGAGTTTCTGGAAAAACACGAATCTGTATTTGAATACAACTCCCTTGTATTCGAATACAGAAGCAAAAATTATGAAAGTTAGCATCCTGTATTCGAATACGATACTGTTGTAGTCGAATACAGATGCGAATAGTGTTAAAATTTCACTTCTGTATTCGAATACGACAGAGTCGTAGTCGAATACAGATGCTAAGTCAGAAGCAAAAATCCTTCCTCTGTATTCGAATACATAGGCCCGTATTCGAATACAAGTTTGAAAACTTGAGTAAAACAAAAGCTTGGCAGGTTGCATTCGAATACACTTATGCTGTATTCGAATACACCTTCGAATTCAGTGAAAATTTTCCTTAGACTTCAACACATTTTCAAACTTTTTCTTTTGAAAACTCAACAAAACACCAAAACAGATTCAGCATTCTTTTGAACCACAAAACTCAGGCATTTTTCATCAATAAAGACTTTTCCAGAAAAAAAAATTTCATAATTTTAAATCCTTCTCTTTTGAAAACATCAACAACACCTGATTTTCACCATAACAGAACCAGAATCACCCACACCAAAAACAACATCACAGTTTTGCTTAAATCCCCAAACAGATTGTCAAACTCAAAACAGAACATGCATTTCCAAACATTTATATTTTGAGCATTCTCAAAACAACATGCAGAGTATTTCCAGCATTCTTACATAACCAATCACAACATGCAAAGCATTTTTAGCTTCCTCACACCAACAGAACCACATTAATACATTCAGCCAAACAGCAAGCATCACATACACCAAAACACCAACAAAGTGCATTTTCGCATTTTATAAAAACCAGCACAACAGTTTTAACATGCAGGACATTTTTCAACTTTCCCACATAAACAAAATAGCATTAATGCATTCAACCAAACAGAAACTAGTACACATCAACAAAATGCATTTTCTTCATTTCTTTCAAAATGACATTGCAAAACAGTTTTTCTTCAAACAATGATGAAAACATCAGTAATGTCATGACAGTTATGCATTTACAGCCCTAATGCAACTAGAAAGTGGAAGGTGCCCTTACCCTTGTTGCGTTTCTGCTATTGCTCACGTTTCTGTTTTTGTTCCCGTTTACGCGTCAAAAATCGGCGAAACTTCCGCTTGCGTTTGCTGCTACGAAAATGGGTTCTTTAGCTTTGGAATGACGTAGGGAACAACTTTTGTACTGGGGGTTTTCTGGTTTGGTGCTTGGATTTCCAAGTAATGTTACTTTTTAGGAACTCCCCTCTTTTTTTTTTGAATGAACTGGAAACAGAAAACACAAAACAGAATAGGAGGGAAGGTGTAACACCCCGAGTTTAAAACACAGCGCGAGTGTATTTATTTATTTTTTTTTAAAACGAATACATAAATAAAAGAGTTTTCAGAATCGCGTTCCAAGGAAATTAAAATCAATTCAAATTAAATATCATTCGACTTCGTAATTAAAAATAGTAAGGAATTTTAAAACAACAACATCACAATTGAATCGAATGAGATATTTATGGCAATTTGATCTTTATAATATACTAAAATAAAGATACATCAAAATATTTATCGGAGTGCGGAAGAGTTTTACAATAATTCCCAAAATGAATATTTACAACCATTGAGTTCAAAACCCTATACATAAGTCTACTCTGATCATACCCTAAGCTACAGTAGCATTACAATTTTCACAAGTCTTTTCTTCACCCAGCTGCTCATCTCTTTGCATAGCCCACAAGTAAAGATCAAGGGAAACTAACGACGTTCCCTGTCGTTAGTATGACCATCAGGGGTACGGTTCTGAATCTCATCTGAGGGCAACGCCCAATTTCCACAATAATTGTAAAGGGTCACCAACCGAAAATAACAATTACCACATAGCAGTTATATCAAGAATATCAAACATATTCATAGTACATGATGATAAATAAGGATGCTAAATTTTGAAATCCATGTCATTTGTACTTTACAAAACAGCAACCAAGTAAGTATAAAAATCATGATGTAAGCACAAACATCAATTCATCCGAAATTACAGATTTTCAAAAAAATACTTACTCACACAACAATTTTCCACCATCAACATAAAATCAAACGTGACCCTCCGGTCAAACACTCCGATGCAATATGTATATGCTCATGTTCATAAATTCTTGGAATCACCAAGGTGCACTCACTTACAGACCAGCACAATTTAACGGCCCTCATGATCAAGGTGCAATCGCATACAGATCAGCACCAGTGCAATCACTACAGATCAGCACTCGTGCAATCACTACAGATTAGCACGTTTGACATAAACCAAGGTACAATCACTACAGATCAGTACCTAGTGCAATCACTACAGATCAGCACGTGGCTGCGCATTTCAGGGTACAGACACTACAGTCCAGTACCAGTGCAGTCGTTTATCTGACCAACACTTATATACCAAGGTACAATCACAGATTAGTACCTAGTGCAATCACTACAGATCAGCACTCGTGCAATCACTACAAATCAGCACGTGGATGCGCATTACTCTGTGGCCCATCGCGGGTACCACCTGACTATGCCATGCATGAATATGCATTGCTTCACTTCATTGAAAACAGTATGCAACCTTAGTAAAATTCATGCATTTTCCTCATTTGTCAAAACATCTCAACACATTCAAAGATTAACCATTCAAGCAAGCATTACACTTTGCATTACCTCAAAGTTCCACTCTTTAATAACAAAGGTTTTTCCCCAACTGTTAAGATTCAAAACTGTGATTAAAACTGAGGTTTCTGGCAAAAATACGAATCTGTATTCGAATACAGCTTCATTGTATTCGAATATAGGGGCTGTCATAGTACAAAAATCAGAATTGCTACAACTTCAGTAAATTCTAAAAAAACTTCATCATCACCACTTCAAACTATCACCAAATTTCCATTTTTAATCACCACAAACCTTCCTAAGGTACCCCAACACTTAAGGTTTATAAAACAATGTTAAAAACTTGAATTTCTGAAAAATACGAATCTGTATTCGACTGCAGCTACCTTGTATTCGAATACAGAAGCTAAAACAGTGAAAAATCAGCATTCTGTATTCGAATACGAGGCCTTTGTAGTCGAATACAGATGCGAAGTCAGTGGCAAAAGTTGCAAATCTGTATTCGGCTACAGAGGGTTGTAGTCGAATACAATGGTTAAAACAGAAGCAAAAATTGCAAATCTGTATTCGGCTACAGAGGGTCGTAGTCGAATACAGATGCTAAGTCAGTAGCAAAATTGGAAAATCTGTATTCGACTACAGGGGCTCGTAGTCGAATACAAGTTCAAAAACTTAGGGAAAACAGAAGCTTTGCAGGTTGTATTCGAATACACTCAATGCCGTATTCGAATACACCTTCGAAATCAGTGAATTTTCCTGAAACTTCAACACATTTTCAAAACCTTTTCTTTTGAAAATCCAACCCAACACCAGAATCCTAATTCCCCTCTTTTAAAACCTCAACTCAGAACATTTTTCACCAAATACCAACAACAGATTTTTCATAAAAATACTTCCACCATTTAAAATCCCTTTTCATTTGAAACAACCATCAACACCAGATTGTTTAACAAAACACAGCAAAACACAGATTTACTCAAACCAGAATAACCTCACTGATTTTTAACAAAACAAAATCAGAACCAGAATCATCATTCCACGCTCACAGAATGATTTTCAAAACATAATACAATGTTTTTCACAATCATAAACCAAATATCATTCATCACACATGCATTTACAGCCCTAAATGCAAATCTAGAAAGTTGGAAGGTGCCCTTACCTTAGTTACGTTCCCTTAGCTCGTACGCTTCTGCGACAAAAGCCGACGATACTGCCGTTCGCGTTCGCCGCTACGAAAATTAGTTCTTTAGCTCCGTAACGATCAGAGGAATGACTTTCGTACTCGAAACTTTTCGATTCGACACTCAGATTTTCCAGAACGATGACTTTTAAGTAAACTATTTTTCTTCACCAACACTCAGAAAATTAGAAGAAGAAGAAGAAGAAGATAAAGCAGAATTGGCGCGTAGAGGAAAGAAGGAAAAGCTTCTTACTTAAATATCCACATAAAGCAACTGACATTGTAGAGGAGAGAGGAATTGTTTCCTTTTTCACAAATATCTACGCCACCTCACCAATTCTTATATCAAAATATCTTTTGATCCTCCAGCACTTAACCCGTTTCCGTCGAAATTAGCAGAGAATATCTTAATTAACGGTCCGATAATTTAATTACTCAAAATTAAATTAATTCATCCATTATCCAATAATTTTAATTCCACCTCCAAAACAATTAATTATATATATATATATATTTACACAAAATATACATATATTGAATATTACACCGATATTCCGAAAATACCCTTAAAATCAAATCTGAATTTAATTTTAAATTTAAGGGTCTTACAGAAGGAGAAGGTGGGTACTGTTACATGCAGTAAGGGCAGTAAGGGAGGAGGAATGGTGTTCTGATTTTACCCATCCTTGTCACTCCTATATATAGGCTTGTGTGGGTGCCACCTCACCCGACACTTGTCTGATCCTCAGCACTTAACCAATCTCGTCGCAATTAGCCGATAATCCCTTAATTAACTGTCCGCTAATTTAATTACTCTTAATTAAATTGATTTACTCTTCATCCAATAATCTTAATTCATCTTCCAAAATAAATATTTATTTATATATATTTACTCAAAACATACATATATTAAATATTTTACAAATATCCCCAAAATACACTTAATATTAATTCCGTAATTAAATTTTAAATTTAAGGGTCTTACATTGACTCTACAAGTCAAGTCTTCTCCTACCAATCTGACAACCCCAAATTGAAGAAAGAATCTACACCTCTAACGGGTTTGATTACAAGGGTTTGGAACTCTGCAAAGTTGCTTCTGAAAAGCTGATTGCTACACTGTTTCACTATCGAAAACACTTAGAATATTTTGCTTTTGCACTCAAGTATTTCTCTATTCAACTCTTGGATAACTTTGAATTTGAAGCTTGAGTTCTTGTATTTTCGATCGATTCGAACTCTAAGATGAATCTAGATTTTATGCTTGAGTTCTTCTACTTTTCGATGCTTACTGGTGTTTCTTGAAGCCTCCTTTTATAGCTGAAATATGGGTTTTGTCGAAGCTTAAATTCGAAATAAATCTTGCTTAGATTTACTTTAATTTGAACCGTATCTTCTTGCTTCAGATTTCATTCGAATTTCCTTCAAGTCTTCAGTGATTTTTGAATCAAATTTCCTTAATACTTTGAGCATATTTCTATCAAAAATCAATCATGTCTTCTTCGAATTTTATTTAAGTCTTCACTGATGTGCATTATGATTTAAATTCTGGACTGTATGATCTACTAATCTGGACCAAGTCTAGACCATGTGATCTGATCTGTACCATTCTGTCTCATGATCTGGAGTGTGTGATCTTCTGATATGGACCATTGATCTTATGATCTGGACCAAGTCTTTTGTTC
This sequence comes from Cicer cuneatum, assembly GCA_037974295.1. Taxonomy (NCBI): domain Eukaryota; kingdom Viridiplantae; phylum Streptophyta; class Magnoliopsida; order Fabales; family Fabaceae; genus Cicer; species Cicer cuneatum. The sequence continues at coordinate 44,748,125 of JBBPBO010000005.1, read as the reverse complement.
TGGACCATGCTATCTTCTGGTCTGGACCAAGTCTTCTGTTCTGGACCATGCTATCTTCTAGTCTGGACCAAGTCTGGACATGCTTCCTTCTGGTCTGGACCAAGTCTCCTTCTAGACTCCGCTTCCTTCTGATTTGGGCCAAGAATAATATCCTCTAATGATGTCATTGTTTCTTCCCTCTGATGATATCCTCTGATTGATGATATCCTCTGATGTTTGCCTTTGATGACATCCTGTGATTCTTGCTTCTGATGGGATTCTCTGGTATCCTCTATTAGTATCCTCTGGTGATATCTTCTGGCCGTATCTTCTGGTGACATTTTTATCTTCTGGTGACGTCATCCTTTGATGACATCTTCTGCTGCTGATTTGTATCTTCTGGAGGTATCTTCTTGTTGTATCTTCTGGAGGTATCTTCTGTTGACGTCATCCTCTGATGTATCCTTTGGTGACGTCATCCTCTGATTTTTCATACTTCTTCTAAGTCAAAATATGATTTTCATAAAATATTTTTGTTAACATCAAAACTTTAATTGAAAGAACCAACTTGGTTCCAACAAGAATTAAGTATTAAAAGAAGACTTTGCTGAATAAAAAACTTGTGAAGATCCAAGAACAACCCGAATCCATTCTAGCTCAAATCAAGCAAGAGTATGAAAGATGATTCGTGTTTTTAAAGACAATCTAAAATAAGATTGATTCATATTGATAATTGAAGAAAATCTTTAACCAAGTTAAAAAGAAGATATGGTCAAGATTTGAAGAAGATGTGATCATGATTTTGTCAACAAAAAGACACGAATTATTTACAAGAATATTTGATCAAGATTTATCACAAGAAGATAAGAATTATTTACAAGAAGATTTGATCAAGATTTATCTCCAAGAAGATATGAATTATGTAAAAGATTATTTGATCAAGATTTATCACAAGAAGATATGAAAGAGTTGATGATGCCATATGGCCAAAAAAACTCATCATGAAGGAACAAGCCATGTCAAAGAAACAAGGATCCATATTTGTCGACGAAAATTTGAACTATTTGAGATGAATGAAGTAGAAACTATTGATGAAATATATTCAAGATTCACAACCATAGTAAATGAAATGCGATCCCTTGGCAAAGCATACTCATCCCAAGACAGGGTAAGAAAATTTATGAGATGTCTCCTTATCATATGGAGACCAATGGTCATAGCCATAAGTCAAGCCAAAAAATTTGAGACACTCGAACTAGAATAACTGATTGGAACTTTAAGGACACACGAAGTTCTGCTTCAAGAAAGATAAACCATCAAATAATGGTAAAATAATAGCTCTAAATGCTTCACCAAAACTTCAAGAAAGATCATTCTCACAACATGATTAAAAAGAAGATTCAAAGGAAAGAGAAACTGGTCAAGAAGAAGCTGATGTAGTGGTAGTTCTTCTCACGAGAAAAATTCAAATAATGATGAGAAGAATAGATCAAATCAAAAGAAATTTTTCAAGCAAAAGTGATAACTCTGAAACTGAAATAGATAAAAGCCAAATCACATGTTTTGGGTGCAACAAATTAGAACATTATAAAACTGAACGTCCTTTGAACAAAAAGGCACAAAAAATATTTCAATTTAAAAAAAATCCATGATGGTCGCTTGAGATGATTTTGAAGAATCAGACACAAAAGATAATGAGGAAGCCAACATGTGTTTAATGGAAAACTCAAAAAATGATGAGGTAACCATATTTGAACCTTTTGTCCTTTACGTGAGCAAATGGAAAAATAAGGTGATAATCTTTTACGTGATTCAAACTTCGTTGCTAAAAAATGTGGTTTACTAAAAGAACAAGTATGTAAAGAAAAAGAAGAAAAAGAGAAAGCCCAAGCTACGAATGAAGAACTTAGAAAGGTCATTCAAAGCATGCATGAATATCATTTTAAAATATTTGAAAAACAAAACAATCTAAAGTGTTTAGAACGTTCTACAACTCAAGAATAGAATGTTTTTCTCAAAACATAAGTTGAGAACCTTAAAAAGGATTTTTAACGAACTTTATAAAATCCACTAAAACTTTCATAAATATTATGGGATTTCAAGTAGGAATTTTTGATAAAGCTAGACATGGTTTTGATAAATCTCAAAAGCAAAAACTCTACGAAAACTTTTTTGTCCCAAAAATAAAAGAAGATAAATGCAAAACAAAATGTTCTTACAATAATAAAATTGGACATCTTGATTCCACATGTTTTTACGAAAAATGGGATGAAAAATTCAAAGCAAAACAATTTCCAAAAAAGGAAGAAGTTTTTTTGTCTCATCTTAGAACATTCTCCAAAAACAAAAAGGAAGTGTTCCTACTGTTCAAAGATTGGTTATGTTGAACCAAAATTCTATCTTAAGAAAAAATCTATCCTCAAAGAAATAACTAACACTCAAGGACCTATGATTGAATGGGTACCTAAGAACTTATTAAAATCTAATGCAGGTTGGTTTTCAAAATGTCAAGAAAAATCCATGGTTCTTGGACAGTAGTTGCTTGAGACATATTGTTGGAACAAAGTTGATTCTAAGTACTTAGGATTTTGATGTTTACAAAAGCACTTCATGTAATCTTATTTTGTATTTAGAGTAAATATATTAAATGCCACCAGAAGATGAAGTCACTAGAGGCAGAAGATGAGTTACCAGAGATTAAAATCAAACCAGAGGAAACACCTCCAGAAGATACCAGAGGATGCATACAGAAGGCACCAAAGGATACACCTCCAGAGGATATCAGAGGATGTCAAAACATCATCGAAGGATATCTTTCCTAGCCCAGATCAGAAAGAGGCAGAGTCCAGAAGGAGACCTGGTCCAGACCAGAAGGAAGCCTGCCAAAGGGAGACTTGTTCCAGACCAGAAGGAATCATAAGTCAGACTTGGTCCAGAATTAATTATGACTGGAAGATAGCCTGGTCGTGAAATATCATAAGTCCAGACTTACTTCAGACTTGGTCCAAAGCAGAAAACAATTGGTCCAAAACAAGTGCTTGATCTAGACTTGGTCCAAACCAGAAGATGGCATGGTCAAGAGCATAAAACTCAGTTCAAATCAGAAGAAATGTTGTCCAGATTTAATCCAGACTTGATCCAAATCAGAAAATAAAATGTCCAGATTAAAAGATCAACAGTCCAGATTTAATTCAAATTCAATCCAGACCAGAAGATGGCATGTCCAGATCAGAGGATAAGTGTCCAGATCTATAGATAAAATTCATGTCCAGATTAAATGATAAATTTCAGAGGATAAATGTAAAATGATCCAGACTTAAGTATCATGGCCCAGTGTTGGCCGAGATCAGAAGATCATAAAAAAATCCAAATCAGATCATATGGTTCAGTGATTGGCCGAGATTAGAAAATCAAAAGATGTGGTCCAGTGTTGGCCGAGATCAGAGGATCACAACATATTAGATTGCATGGTACAGATGTCGACGAGATCAGAAGATCAAACGGTCCAGATTTAATCATGATGATAATAAGTTGAGACTTGATTAAATTCGAATAAGAATTGATTGAATTTGATCAAAGTATTAAGAGGATTTGATACAAAAATAAATTGAAGTCGTGTGGGAATTCATAAGCTATTGGTGGGAAAAACGATTTGATCCAGAATTAATCAAGAACAAGATTGGTCAAAGTTATTTTTGAATGCAAATCTAAAGCTAAAAAGATATGTTTTTTATTTAAGTGAAACCCGATTGGCCAAGTTATTTTTGCAAGAGTATCTGGGAAGATACAACTCGAACTTAAGCATGGAAGAAACCCTAATTATTAATCTATAAAAGGAGGCTCAAGGCAGAAGACTTAGCATCGAAAAATCACAGAAGAGTCATACACGTCCAAAAGCAAACACTCAAGTTTTCAGTGAGGTTAATTGTGAGTTTCAGCTTTCCAGAAGCAAGCACTCGTGTTTCTCTTTCCCTAATGTTAGATCTAAGTTGTTGAAGTAGAGTCTACAATCTGAGGGAGTCATAAGGGGTAGCAGATTACTTAGCAATTAGATTCAAGGCGTTGTAATTCCTTCTACAATCTGGGGTTGTCAAATTGGTAGGAGAAGACTTGACTTGAGAAGTCAAGGTGATGTATTCCTCAAAAGTCTAGGATTGTTAGACGGTTTGAGAAGACTGACTTGGAGGGTCAGTGATATTGTTGTAAGTCAAGGTTTTGAATTAATGAAATCCTTCAAAGTGAAGGGACTGGACGTAGCCTCGTTTACGGTGAACCAGTATAAAAATCTTTGTGTTATTTTACTTATATCTGTTGTTAACTCTGTTTGATTCATACATCAGGTTTTGTTATAAAAGTGCAAAAGCAGAAAAAGTATTCAAGTTAGTCAAACACAATTCAACCCCCCCTTCTCGTGTTTGCACCTTCACATATGACATGAGATAAACAATGTTTTCTCTCTTTTGTCAAGAAGGATGGAGGATCTGTAACCTTTGGAAATAATTATCAGGAAAAAATCAAACGAAAAGATATTATAGGTAAAGAAAATTTTATAAAAATAGTTTATGTTAAATATGTTGAAGGTTGAAAACATAATCTACTAAGCATTAGTCAATTATGTGACAATGGTTTTGAAGTTTTTTTTAAACCAAACATATGTTAAGTCAAGCAAGCATTTTCTAGAAAAATTTCTTTTCTAGGTGTAGTAAGAAAACTCTTTATGTTTTATATTCAGAAGAATTACCCATTGAATCATGTTTTATGACCATAAACAAATATAAGTGGATATTGCACAAACAAACTAGACATGTCAGCATGAAAACAATTTCAAAATTATTGAAACTTGATCGTGTTAGAGAGCTTCCAAAGATTAGTTTTGACAAAGATAAAATATTTGAAACATGTGCAAAAGGAAAACAAATCAAGAGTAGTTTTTATTAAAAAGATTTTGTTTCAACTCAAAAACCTCTTTAACTACTTCACATTGATCTATTTGGTCCTATCAAAACTACAAGTCTAGGAGGAATGATATATGCCTTTGTAATTGTTGATGATTTTTCAAGATTTACATGGGTGTTACGTTGGAATCAAGTTGGTTTTATACTTAGAGATTTGATGTTAAACAAATATTTTTTGAGAACAATATATTTGACTTCAAAGAGTACAAATCGAGATTTGTGTTTTTGAAAACAATTTAAAATAAGATTTGATTCATATTTATAATTGAAGAAAATCTTTGACCAAGTTGAAAAGAAGATATGGTCAAGATTTAAAGAAGATATGATCAACATCTTATCAACAATAAGATATGAATTATTTACAAGAAGATTTAATCAAGATTTATCTACAAGAAGATATGAATTATTTACAAGAAGATTTGATTAAGATTTATCACAAGATGATTTGAATTATTTACAAGAAGATTTAATCAACAGTTATCTAGAAGAAAATATGAATTATTTACAAGAAGATTTTATCAAGATTTATCACAAGATGATACATTTATTATTTGCAAAGATATGATTTAGATTTTGACAATGGACAAATACTGAATTGGACTAAGTCATATCCGTACTTGTGAAAGTTCACGAACTAGTCCAACAATAAGAAGGAAGTTTCATTTGAAGAATTTGAGAAAGCAATCTTAACAAAATACGAACAGTATCAATCAGAAGAATTTACAAACTCAATCTTAACAAAATACGAAAATAATTAATCTAGAAGAAATGCTTAGATTGGATTCAGAAATAAAGAATTGGCTAAAGAACATATTATCGAAAAACATCTTGTTCGGAATTATTTTTGAATAAGATCATTGTTGACCATGCTAGGAATGAAGATACAATTATAAATTAAACAAGGACAAAATGGAAGCCCTAACTTTATCTATAAATAGATACTCAAGGCTGAAGAAGAAGATCATAGAAAAATTAGAAAAGAGTAGAAAAACTCATGCTCAAAATTTATCTTAGAGTTCAAAGAGAGAAACACTTGTTCGAATGAGAAATATTTACTAAGAGTTTTTCTTAGAGTGTGATAGTCATGTTATTATCACCTTGTTAGAAGCAACTACTCAAGTTCCAAACCTTTGTAATTCAAGTTGTTGAGTTAGTGGATTAAATCCTTCCGAGTAAAGGGACTAGATGTAGCCAAGTTAGCGGTGAACCAAGATAAATTACTTGTGTCACTTTATTCCTTCACTCCTTAGTTTTGTTATTGCTTCTACTCCAAGTAAATTATCGTGTCTGATCTAGTTTAATCAAATAATGACAAATTTATCAACTTAGTCAAATTAATTCAACCCCCTTTCTCGTGGTTGCACCTTCATGTTATTCTTAAAACAAAAAGATGATTCCTTTGAAGCATTTCAAATCATTTGTAAAAAAAGTCCAAAATGAAAAAAGCTCTAACATCATCTCTATAAGAAGTGATCATGGAGGAGAATTCATAAATGCTTCCTATAAAAGCATTTTTGATGAAAATGGTATTTCTCACAATCATTCTTATGCAAGAACTCCCCAACAAAATGGAGTTGTTGAAAGAAAGAATCGAACTTTACATGAAATGGCTAGAACTATTTTGGAAGAATCAAATGTTGAGAAATGTTTTTGGGTTGCAGCGATCAACACTTTTTGTTACAATAACAATTCTCAACAAAAAACTTTTCGAATTATGGAAAAGTAGAAAGCCAAATATTTCATACTTTCGTGTCTTTGGTTGCTACTGCTATATCCTAAATAGCAAAGAAAATCTAGGAAAGTCTGATGCAAAATCAGATGAAGCCTTTTTTTAGGATACTCCACTAATTCCAATGGTTATAGAATATATAATCTAAAAGCAAAAATAGTGGATGTAAGTATGCATGTGTTATTTGATGATCTTGATATACAAAAGATAGATGATGAGGAATAAGAAGAATAACGACAGCAACAACAACAACAAATTGTTCCTCAGAAAAACGAGATTGTTTGTCAATCTCCATCTCAAACTCCTCCACAAAGCTGAAAATTGTAAGGGGTCATCTACAAGATCAAATCATTGGAAACACATCTGATGGCATTAGAACAAGAATGTACTTTAAAGACAACAACAACAATAACATGGCAACAATCTCTTAAATGGAACCAAAATCTATCAAAGAAGCCATAGTTGACAACTCATGGGTTGAAGCAATGCAAGAAAAAATTTCTTCAATTTGAGAAAAACCAAGTCTGGACTTTTGTTCCAAATCCTAAAACTCAAACTATTATTGGCACAAGATGGTATTTAGAAACAAATTGGATGAAGAAGGAAAAGTAATTAGAAATAAAGCAAGACATGTTGCTCAAGGTTACAATCAACAAAAAGGTATTAATTATGATTAAACATTTGCTCTTGTTCCAAGTGTTAGAATTAGGATTGTAAGACCCTTAATTTTTAATTAAAATTATGGAATTAATTTTAAGTGTATTTCGGGAATATTTGTAAAATATTTAATATATGTATGTTTTGAGTGACTATATATATATATATAAATATTTATTTTGGAAGATGAATTAAAATTATTAGATGAAGAATAAATTAATTTAATTACGAGTAATTAAATTAACGGACAGTTAATTAAGGGATTAGCGGCTAATTGCGACGAGACTAGATAAGTGTTGAGGATCAGACAAGTGTCGGGTGAGGTGGCACCCACACAAGCCTATAAATAGGAGTGAGAAGGATGGTGAAATCAGAACACCATTCCTCCTTCCTCACTGCCCATACTACATGTAACAGTACCCCTTTTCCCTCCCATTCTGTTCTGCTTCCAGTTCACGATTTCAAAAGAAAAGAGAGGGAGTTCCTCAAAAGTGCCATTAATTGGAAACCTAGGCACCAAACCAGAAAACCCCCAGTACAAAAGTTGTTCCCCACATCATTACGGAGCTAGAGAACCCAGTTTCGTAGCAGCAAACGCAAGCGACAGTTTCACCAGTTTTTGACGCGTAAACGGGAACGAAAGCAGAAACGTGAACAGAAGCAGAAAACGCAACCAGGGTAAGGGCACCTTCCACTTTCTAGTTGCATTCTAGGACTGTAAATGTATGTTTGAGGTGTGGTTATATTTGAGTTTCTGTTTTGAAAAAGAAACTGTTTTGTATGACATTTTTAAGATGAAAGAAAATGCATTATGTTGAGGTTTTAAATAATATGTGATGTTGTTGTTTTACTGATACAACATGTTTGTTTGGGTTGTGTGGAAAAGCTGAAAAATGTCTTGCATGTTATTTTGAAGTTGACCAAAATGCATGTTGAGAAAACTGTGTGCATGTTGTTTTAAAACCTGAAAATTTCATTCTGTGATGTTTGATGATCTGTGAAATACAACATTGTTGTTCCGCATGTGTGAGAAAGCTAAAAATTCTTTGCATTTTGTGATTGGTTGTGTAAGAATGCTGGAAATACGTTGCATGTTGCTTTTAGAATGCTCAAAATGTAAACAACTGGAAATGTATGTTCTGTTTTGAGTTGGATATTCTGTTGGGGGATTTAAGCAAAACTATGATGTTGCTTTTGGTGTTGAGGATTCTGTTTCTGGTCTGTCGATGAAAATCTGGTGTTGTTGATGTTTTCAAAAGAAAAGGGATTTTAAATATTGAAAGTGTTTTCTGGAAAAGTGCTGAATCTGTTTTGATGTTTGGTTGTGCTGATTTTTCAAAAGAAACACTTTGAAATGTGTTGAAGTCTCAGGAAAATTTCACTGATTTCGAAGGTGTATTCGAATACAACCTGTCAAGCTTCTGTTTTACTTAAGTTTTCAAACTTGTATTCGAATACGAGCCCCTTTATTCGAATACAGAGGAAGGATTTTTGCTTCTGATTTAGCATCTGTATTCGCCTACGACCATGTCGTATTCGAATACAGAAGTGAAATTTTAACACTATATTCGCATATGTATTTGACTACAGGCATGCTATATTCGAATACATAATGCATATTTTCACTAGTTACAGCTTCTGTATTCGAATACAAGGGATCTGTATTCGAATACAGATTCGGGTTTTTCCAGAAACTCAAGTTTTAGCTTCTGTATTCAAATACAAGGAAGCTGTATTCGAATACAGATTCGTGTTTTCCAGAAAATCAAGTTTTAAACACTGTCATGTGAATTTTTAAGTGTTGGGAAACTTTGAGAAGGGTTAAAATGATTTAAAATAGAGTCTTTGAAATAGTTTTGAAGAGGAGAGGATGATGTTTTGAAAACCTTTAATGACCTGGGAGGAAATGCTGAACTTTCAATGTTTGTCTTCTGTATTCGACTACAGGCATGCTGTATTCGAATATAGAATGTTAAAATTGCAGTTTCATGCTTCTGTATTCGAATACAAGGAATCTGTATTCGAATACAGATCCGGGTTTTTAGAAATTCCAAGTTTTTCAACATTGTTTATGAACCCTAAGTGTTGGGGAGTATTGGGAAGGTTTATGATGAATTAAAATGGAACTTTTGTGATAGTTTGAAGTGGGGGTGATGAAGTTTTTGAGACTTTACTGATGTAGTGGAAAAATACTGATTTTTACACTGGGACAGCCTCTGTATTCGAATACAAGAGGGTTGCATTCGAATACAGAGTGTAATTCTGCACTGTTTTTGCTACTGTATTCGAATACAGAGAAGCTATTTTCGAATACAGCTTCGTATTTTCCAGAAATATCAGTTTTAAACATTGTTTTATGAATTTTAAGAGTTTGGGAAACATTGGAAAGACTTAAGATAAGTAAGAATGGAATTTTGAGATAATGCAAAGTGTTAATGATTACTTGACTGTCTAATCATGATTGTGATGATGATAATATTGATTGTGTTGAGATGTTTTGAAAGATGATGGAAAGGTTGAATTTTCCTGATAATGCATATTGTTTCAGTGAAGAGAAAACACTGCATATTCATACATTGCATAGTCAAGTGGTACCCACGATGGGCCATAGAGTAATGCGCTACCACGTGCTGATCTGTTGAGCGATTGCACGAGTGTTGGTCTGTTGAGCGACTGCACTAGGTACTGATCTGTTGAGCGATTGTACCTTGGTATATGTCAAACGTGTTGGTCTATTGAGCGACTGCACGAGTGCTGGTCTGTTGAGCGACTGCACTGGTGCTGATCTGTTGAGCGACTGCACCCTGGTCTTGAGGGCCGTTAAAGTCATACATATTTCAATTGTGCTGGTCTATTTTGTATACATGAGCATATACATATTGCATCGGGGTGATTGATCGGTGGGTCACAATTTGGTTATATGATGATGGTTGGAAATTGATGTGTGTGACTACTTGATGAAATCTGATTTTCTGATAAATGATTGTGATTGCTGAAGTGTTGGCTGTACTTACAACATATTTTTCATAATAATAGGTTGCTATTTTGAAAAGGTATATATGTCATGAAATTTCAAAATGAGCATCATTAATTTCCATCATTGTTGTATGATATGCCATAGATATATTTGTTGCTTTGAGATATATGCTATGTGATTATTTGTTAATTTCGGTCGGTGACCCTTTACTATTATATGTGGAATTTGGGCTTTGCCCTCAGATGCCCCCCAAACCCATGACACCCGTGGGACCTGAGACGACGGAAACATCGCTCGACTTCATTGATCGTTCCGTGCCTATTGCTTGGGTATACGACCCCACCTCAAGCAGGGCTACATACACGGGGAGATTAACGAGGACCTGTAGGACCAATGGAGTGGTGCACTACGTGGAGCACAGCTATGCGAGGATTGACTTTCCCGTGCCTTTCCGTTTGATATTGGAGGCGCACGGAATTTTTGATGATGCTGAGGAACCAGCTAGAGGGGTTGAGACGGAGGCCACCGTAGGAGTGGTGACTCTAAACCCGGTGATTGGAGGAGATGCACGTGATTCTGAGGCGGAAGAGAAGAACGAAGAGCCAAAGCCAGTAGCAGCTGATATTCTGGGTCCGTCTAGGATCTTCGATGATTGCTATGAGATTCCGGCACCGCCGAAGCGATCGAGACTATGCATTGATCTGACTTCGGAGGAGACTGATCCCTCTCTGTATGATAAGGAGGAGGAGGAGGTCACATCGAGGCGAGCGGCGGAGTCGGATGAGACTTGTTTGGGATGCGGAGGAAATCCGTGCTACTGTAGCTTTAGTGCATGATCAGTTAGACTTGATGTATAGGATTTGAGCTGGAAATGTAATTTGTTTATTTTGGAAATTATTGTACTACTTTTCCGCTAAACTATGCACTCTGATATTTTCTTTTGGGATGATTATGATATTGTTATCTTTTGAAAATATATTAATGTTTAGTGTTAAATTTCTAGAATTAAGTACTTAGTGATATTACGATGAAGTTATTTAATTAAGTTCATCAATTAAATTACGACGTACTTTTTATGAAATGAATTAGTGAAAATTTTATTTTAATTCTTTTTGAATTAAATATGAAAAATCATTTTAATTATTGATAAAAAAAAATACACTCGCGCTGTGTTTTAAACTCGGGGTGTTACAAGGATGGTTTAGAGAACAAATTCCTTATCTTGTTTTAATGATGACAAAAGGTTTTTGTGTGGGAGCAATTTAATGCAATAATAATTTAATTGAGTGGGCAGAAAAAAATAACATAGAAAAAATCCCCTAAATCAGAGGAAACACTCGGGATAAGAAGAAGAGCGTCCACCAGAGGATACCTGTAAGACCCTTAAATTTAAAATTCAATTCAGATTTAATTTTAAGTGTATTTGGGAATATTTGTAAAAGATTCAATATATGTATGTTTTGTGTAAATATATATATATAAACATTTGTTTTGGAGGTGGAATTAAAATTATTGGATAATGAATGAATTAATTTAATTTTGAGTAATTAAATTATCGGACCGTTAATTAAGATATTCTCTGCTAATTTCGACGGAAACGGGTTAAGTGCTGGATGATCAAAAGATATTTTAATATAAGAGTTGGTGAGGTGGCGTAGATATTTGTGAAAAAGGAAACAATTCCTCTCTCCTATGCTGTGTCAGTTGCATTTAAGTGGATACTTAAGTGAGAAGCTTTTCCGTTTTTTCTCTACGCGCCAGTTCTGCTTTATCTCCTTCTTCTAATTTTCTGAGTGTTGGTGAAGAAAAACAGTTTACTCAAAAGTCATCGTTCTGGGTGTCAAATCAGAAAGTTTTGAGTACGAAAGTCATTCCTCTGATCGTTACGGAGCTAAATAACTAATTTTCGTAGCGGCGAACGCGAACGGGAGTATCGTCGGCTTTTGTCACAGAAGCGTACGAGCTAAGGGAACGTAACTAAGGTAAGGGCACCTTCCAACTTTCTAGATTTTCATTTAGGGCTGTAAATGCATGTGTGATGAATGATTATTGGTTTATGTTGTGAAAAACATTGTTTTCTGTTTTGGAAATCAAATTGTTTTGGATGTTCTTGTTTCCAGTGAAGGAACTGATTGTGTTGTTGTGTTGATGATGTATTGTTTGTTGTGTTGAGTAAGAAATCATTCTGTTGTGTTTTGAATGGTGATTTGGTTGGTGTTGTATTGGAGAGATGATCCAAATGCTTGAGTTAGTTTGTGTAAGATTGTTTTGTGGGTGATTTTTCTGGTTTTAGTGATTCTGTGTTTTGCTGCGTTTTGTTAAACAACCTGGTGTTAATGGTGGTTTCAAAAGAAAAGGGATTTAAAATGGTGGAAGTGTTCTTCTTGAAAATCTGTTGTTGATGTTTAATGAAAAATGTCTGAGTTGTGAGGTTTAAAAAGATTGGTGATTATGATTCTAGGGTTTGGTTAGTTTTTCAAAGGAAAAGGTTTTGAAAATGTGTTGAAGTTTCAGGAAAATTCACTGAATTCAAAGGTGTATTCGAATACGGCCTACAAAGCTTCTGTTTTCTTCAAATTTTCGAACTTGTATTCGACTACGACCCTCTGTAGTCGAGTACAGATTTTCCAATTTTGCTTCTGACTTAGCTTCTGTATTCGACTACGACCCTCTGTAGCCGAATACAGATTAGCAATTTTTGCTTCTGTTTTAACATCTGTATTCGACTACGACCCTATGTAGCCAAATACAGTTTTGCAACTTTGGCCACTGACTTCGCATATGTATTCGACTACGACAACCTCGTATTCGAATACAGAATGCTGATTTTTCACTGTTTTAGCTTCTGTATTCGAATACAAGGGAGCTGTAGTCGAATACAGATTCGTGTTTTTTCAAAAATTCATGTTTTTAACATTGTTTTATAAACCTTGAGTGTTGGGATACCTTGGGAAGGTTTGTAGTGAATAAAAATGGAATTTTTATGATAGTTTGAAGTGGTGGTGATGAAGTTTTTGAGAATTTACTGAAGTGGTGGAAATTCTGATTTTTGTACTGTGACAGCCTCTGTATTCGAATACAAGGAGTCTGTATTCGAATACAGGGTGTTGATTTTGCCTTGTCTGGCTTCTGTATTCGAATACAATGAAGCTGTATTCGAATACATATTCGTATTTTTGCCAGAAACCTCAGTTTTAAAACACAGATTTTGAATTTTTACAGTTGGGAAAAAAACTTTTGATAATTAAGAGTGGAACTTTGTGGTAATGCAAAGTGTAATGTTTGCTTGGATGATTAATCATTGATTGTGTTGAGATGTTTTGAAAAATGAGGAAAATGCATGAATTTTATTGAGGTTGCATACCGTTTCCAGTGAAGTGAAACACTGCCTATTCATGCATTGCATAGTCATGTGGTAACCGCGATGGGCCATAGAGTAATGCGTATCCACGTGCTGATCTGTAGTGATTGCACGAGTGCTGATCTGTAGTGATTGCACTAGGTACTAATTTGTGATTGTACCTTGGTATATAAGTGTATGTCAGATAAACGACTGCACTGGTACTGGACTGTAGTGTCTGTACCCTGAAATGCGCAGCCACGTGCTGATCTGTAGTGATTGCACGAGTGCTGATCTGTAGTGATTGCACTAGGTACTGATCTGTAGTGATTGTACCTTGGTTTATGTCAAACGTGCTAGTCTGTAGTGACTGCACGAGTGCTGGTCGGTATGCGATTGCACTGGTGCTGATCTGTATGCGATTGCACCCTGGTCATGAGGGCCGTTAAATTGTGCTGGTCTGTAAGCGACTGCACCTTGGTGATTCCAAGAATTTATGAACATGAGCATATACATATTGCATCGGAGTGTTTGACCGGAGGGTCTCGTTTTGGTTTTATGATGATGGTTGAGAATTGTTGTGTGGGTAAGTACTTTCTGGAAATCTGTAATTTCTGATGAATTGATGTTTGTGCTTACATCATGATTTTCATACTTATTTGGTTGCTGTTTTGCAAAGTACAAATGTCATGTATCTCAAAATTTAGCATCCTTATTTATCATCATTGTTTTCTAATGTGGCCTGAATATGTTTGATATTGCTGTTATAAATGCTATGTGGTAATTGTTATTTTCGGTCGGTGACCCTTTACAATTATTGTGGAAAATTGGGCTTTGCCCTCAGATGGGATTCAAACCCGTACCCCTGATGGTCATACTAATGACAGGGAACGTCGTTAGTTTCCCTTGATCTTTACTTGTGGGCTATGCAAAGAGATGAGCAGCTGGGTGAAAAAATGACTTGTGAATATTGTAATGCTACTGTAGCTTAGGGTATGATCAGAGTAGACTTATGTATAGGGTTTTGAAACTCAATGGTTGTAAATATTCATTTTGGGAATTATTGTAAAACTCTTCCGCACTCTGATAAATATTTTGATGTATCTTTATTTTAGTATATTATAAAGATCAAATTCCCATGAATATCTCATTCGATTTAATTGTGATGTTGCTGTTTTAAATTCCTTACTATTTTTGATTACGAAGTCGAATGATATTTAATTTGAATTGATTTCAATTTCCTTGAAACGTAATTCTGAAAACTCTTTTATTTATGTATTCATTTTAAAAAAAAAAATACACCCGCGCTGTGTTTTAAACTCGGGGTGTTACAATACCACCAAAGCATACCACCAGAGGAAGCAAACAAATCAGAGGAAATGAAATAATTAGAAGCAAACATATCAAAGGTAAGGAAACAATCAAAAGCAAACAAATTAGAGGAAATGAAACAATCAAAGGCAAACATATCAGAGGAAAGGAACAACACGTGCCCTTTGTTGTCTTCAAAGAAGATGCCTCTAAGGATCTGTCTCAGCCTCTAAGTTACTGAGTCTAAGGATCTGACTCTAATAATATGCCTCTAAGGTATTACCTATGAAGATAAGACTCTAAAGTCAAGTGCAACATGCTCCAATAAGATGCTTCCAACAAAGCAACTCAGAGGCAAGCATCTGACTCTGATATACAATGTTGACTCTATCTCTACTAAGTTGTCTTTGGCCAGTAATTCATCCCTAGAAGATTATTGGTTTTGACTGTGAACTTCATACTAGGAATGACTCAGATGAAAAAGTCAATGCAATAAGAAAAAGTCAACACAACATAAAAAAGTTAACAGCTCTGATAAAAGTCATGACTCTAGAAGTTGACTCTACAGATACACGTTCTACACACAACTCAAAAACATAATTTGATGAAGGCTCACTACCTCTAATTCTTATACTGAAGATTCAAATGTCCAAGCGGTTACACTTGTCCAAACTTGAACGGATTATAGTGCCCAGTCAGTTACATTCTTAACTGCACCGAATTGAATATCTCATTAAATAGAAATCGTCCAATTCAAATTCACGACAACGGATCTACACAATCAAATATAGAACATCCTGGAATCAAAGCAAGGATCAATAATTAAATTTTAGTAACTATCAATAAATGAATTTCAGCAACCGTCAAGAATTGTATCATTATCTTTATTGTGCTATGTCTGTGAGTTTAAAATTTCATATGCCCAGAAACAAAATAAAACACTTGTGTAACCTGCCCGATAGTGGCTGTATATCTCAATGACTTGTGGTTTTCAAGTTGGATGTTAAGAAGACTTAACTTGTAAAGTTAAGTGGTTGTAGTTGGTTTGAATTACTGGATTAAATCTTTCTAGCTGAAGGGACTGGACATAACTACTAGGTTCGTAGTGAACCAGAATAAATTACTCAGTTATTCCTCTTCCTTCTATTTATTGCTTCTATCTTTACTTGTTTTATTTTCACCATTTGTTAACCCAAAAATTTATTAAAACCGAATACACAATTCAAACCCCATTTCTTGTGTATTTTCCTCCTACAGTAAGGTTACAAGCAATAAGAATCCTTCTTCCATATGCATCCCATAAACTTATTAAACTTTTTCAAATGGATACCTCCTGCTTTTGAAAATAATGAGAAACCAAACCATGTCTTTTAACTAACTAAATCTCTATACATATTGAAACAAGCCCCTAGAGCTTGGTATGAAAGACAAAGTTCATTTTTTTTATTATCAAAAATGGTTTCTCTAGAGGCAAGATTCACATTACACTTTTTAGAAAAATTGATAAATCTGATTTATTAATAGTTCAAGTGTACGTTGATGATATCATCTTCAGATCCACAAATGAAAAAATGTGTGAAGAATTTGCAAATCTCATGCAAAGTGAATTTGAAATGAGCATGATGGGAGATTTAAGATTTTTTCTTGCCTTGCAAATCAAACAATATGAAAATGGAATTTTTATTTGTCATGAAAAATATATCAAAAATCTTCTCAAAAATACAAAATGAATGAAGCCAAAGTAATGGCAAACTTTGTGCATCCAACTTCAAACATGGAAAAAGATGAACATGGAAAAACCATTTTTGAAAAAGAATATAGAGGAACGAAAAGTTCACTATTATACCTAACTGCCAACATACCAGATGTTGTCTTTGCAATAGGATTATGTGCTAGATTTCAATCTTTACCTAAAGAATCTCATCTAACTTCTCTAAAACGAATTTTTCAATATCTTCTTGGTACTACTAGTCTTGGTCTATGGTATAACATGGGAACACATTTTGATCTTGTAGCCTATTGTGATGTTGATTATGCTGGGGATAAAATTGAAAGAAAAAGCACAAGTTGCGCATATAAATTTCTTGGAGAAGCCTTGATAAGCTGGTCATGCAGAAAACATAACACAATTGCTCTGTCAACAACTAAAGTTGAATATGTCTCAGCTACAAATTGTTATTCTCAAGTCTTGTGGATCAAAAATCAACTTGAAGAATTTTTTGTAAGATACACATATGTTCCAATTTACTTTGATAATACAAGTGCAATAAATTTGTCAAAAAACCTCATTCAACACTTAAGATCAAAACATTGAAATAAAACATCATTTCATTAGAGATCATGTTAACAAGAAAGATATTGAATTAATTTTTGTTGATACTAAAAATCAACTTGTTGACATCTTCACAAAGCCCCTAGTGGAAGATCATTTTGATTTTATTAAAGAAAAACTAAAAGTTATAAAATAATCCAAGTAATTGCTTTGGCAAAATCTGACCAAAACGTTCTGGTCAATACGAAGAATGATCTCCAATTCCTTCTCCTTTGTATCCTACTTCTTTATTTAAACTATCTTTTTTATAAATAAAAAATAGGAAGAAATGATTAAGTAACGACTCCTTCTCTTTTCCAAAAAACAGCTACTTTTAGTTTCATCATACCTTATTTTCATCTTTCCCAATGTCATAAGTCACTTCTCAACAACCCACTTCTACAACTTTCGACATGTGTGACTCTTTTTTTCTTTTTGCCCAAAAAACTTCTCTTTCTCACCATTATCTTCTTACGCCTCAAACTCATACTCATCCCATCCTTCACCTTCAAAACTATCAATTTTTTTCTCTAACTCTATGGCTTGCATAAAATCTTCTAGAAAGAAAAACCCAACTTCTAAAACTCCACCACCATCATCACCTTGATCACCATCTCCTCCACGTCATCCTACTCCTCTAGAATCTTCTCCCTTTGATTATATCTCATCTTCTCCTGAGCCCAGCCCTATTCTTATTTCCCTAGCTCCACTCAACATTGTTCTACCCCTTCTCTTTCAATGTACTCCTCCAAACACCAATCAAGCCCCACCACACTTCCAAAAATATCCCAACAAACTCAACCAAACAATCCTCCATTGAAACGACGATCCATGCGAATTATGGCTGGTTTCGAGACCTCCAAGAAATCAAATAGTGTTGACACAACCATTTACACCATCTCAGATGATGAATCTTATTCCCCATCTCCGCTCAAACGCTCTGCCTTTCCTTCTAAATCACCACTCAAATCTTCTAAACCCTCCACTCTAACCTCAAAATCTGTAAAACGATTTTCTACCACTTCCAAATCACCTTCAAAACAACCAAAATCCATTCCTCAAAATACACCATCTACTTCACCCTAAAAAACGCCTACGAAATCATCACCTCTTCTATCACATTTCTTAACCAAACAAAAAGTTAAAATTCAAAATATCTCAAAACAATTTGCTCAAAAAACCAAATTTGTAGAACGTTCTCCATCTAGACCGATTCTTCCAGAACGTTATCCTTGCAAATCAAAAACCTCAAAAAACCCACTTAAGAAAACAGCTTCCAAAAGCCTCATTCCACCACTTTTTTCATCCAAATATAAAAAAGTATACTAAGACAAATGGGATGAGAGAACAGTAGGGATTGGACAAGTTTTTGTGTTTGAGAATCTTCATCTTGAAGGAACTCATGTCAAACAATATACTGATGCTCTAAGTTGGTAAAAGTTCTTGAAAATATCATATTCATACTATGCAGACGTGATTCGTGCTTTTTATTGTAAAGCCCAAACCTTTCCTAACAAAGTTTTGATCATCACCAATCTCAAAGGGGTTGAAATTTGTCTAATCCCTACTATTCTGGCGGAAATTCTGCATCTCCCCACTAAAGGACCAACCATCTATGGAAAAGATAGGTATGCAGCTCTAAATTTCCAAAAAGATGTAGTCTTCAATGAACTATTCACTCCAAGCTAAACCAATTTTGTATATGCTCATTTAAAGCCTTTCCCCAAAATTTTCAATAGTATTAGTCAGCACTCTATTCTCCCTCATTGTGGCATTCGTGAGTTTGTTTATGACTATGATGCCCTGATCATCTATAACCTTCTTTCACTACCAAAGGTTGAATCTTCCCTACATCATCATTCAAAACATGATAGTATCCACTACTCGTGACTACAAAAGGAATAATGTCCCCTATGGTATGGTTCTTACAAAAAAAAATTAAATACTTCAATGTTCTTCTAAAGAATGAACAATCCTTTATAAAAATCTCCAAGTTCACTTCAAAGAACATTTCCCATACGAAGAAAGATCCATATCTTCCCCACACTGTGAATGTCCCTCATTTTCCACTCTAAAAAATTCAATCTCCAACCACTACTGGTCCTAGAAAAACAAAACGCTTTGAGAGAAAAACCTTTTTGAACCTCAATATTCAAAATTTTGGTGTGAACATCCCTTAAGAATGTTCTTCTGTCCTGGACAACATTCTTTGCTCTACTAATAATCAATTTGAATCCACTCTAGTTGATCATAGATATGCTTTTAGTACACCAACTCCACACTCTTTGTAGACACCCATCCTTCAAAGCCATTCATCCACTCCCATGGTAGTGGGAATTAATGGGCGGCAATACTTATCCCCTAGGTACCGAGTTCGATTCCCCTGGAAGATAAAAACTCACCATTTCTTGCTGAGAGGAAGGGGGCAAGAGGTCATGAATAACAGTGCCAATAACTGTAAGGTATGGGTTGTTATAGATACATCTAAGATAAGGAAGGATATCCTAAAAATATTTACTGTTTTTCAAACTATCTTTCATCCACAAATTCATCAACATGGGGATAACGGTATTATGAGGGATTGGATGGTTAACCAAGCTGCTCCAAAACTAGGACTTGATCCACATCTTCCAAATCCTCCTTTGTCCTTTCTTGATCTTCTAAGTCCCTCAATATCATCATCCTCTGATGGCTCTTCTCCATCTATGTCATTCTGATCAGTCCTCTATGGTTTCCTCCCACCTCTTTTTGTTGTGACAAAGGGAGAAAAGAAAAATTAGATTTAAGCCTTAAGAAGTATTTTTGAATGAAATCCTTTTGTACTTCTTTGTTTTATATTCATGCATTTTTTTTCTTCTTGAACCATATGTATGGATTCTTAAGATATCTGATTAATGAAGAAAAAATATTTTGGTTCAAAAATACTTGTTAATAGATGCAAATATTAATGGGGAGCTTTTTAACAAACACACTCTGTATCATAATTAAATCAGAATCAAAATAAAATCTAATTAATATGTTTGTCGTCATCAAAAGCAGGGATTGTTGAGACAAAATCCCAAAGCAAGTGTTTTGAGGATAAAGAAATAGTTAATTAATCACTAATTATGATATTGATTATATTTCCATTTAACTTGTGTTTTTAAGTGATTTATATTCAAAGATCTAATATATTCCTGCAAAAATAACATGTCTCTCTATGAAAGATATCAAGAACATCATGTCTTACATATTACATAAAGTTGTTCTTGAAAGATTCCTCAAACTCAATATCAAAATGAACTGGAGAATCATCAAAAGAACATTTTGGATGTTCCCTATTAAATACAAAGTCAAGAAATATCATTTTCTACAGTCCAAACCACAAGTTAAAAGTATCAAAATTGGTCAAATCAGTGGTCAAGTCCATAACTCGAGTTGAAGGCCCAAAGGAGGAAAACTGCCTCCAAATTGATGTCCTGATTAATCTCCAGATTGATGAGCTGTGAGCAAGGACACAAGTACGCTGATGATGGCCCTTTCCGCAGAAAGCTCTACATGCTCATGACTAAATGACTGACATATCATAGCACATTCATTCATGTTCTCCATCAAACTCTAAAACAAAAACATTATCCGTTTATTAAAGAATAATTTGGACAAAATAGAGCATGTGCTTAATAGACTTCAATCAAAACTAACAGCCAGCTAAGATTCTCTAACGATTATATTCAAATTAATACGAGTCTTTGGAACCTATCTTCTTCTATAAAAGGAACATCAATGAGAAGTAAACTCAAGAGTTTAAAGGCAATCAATCTACACTTAATCATTCATACTCACGTAACAAAGCTCTTCTCTTAAGCAAAACTTCAACTCTCTCTTTTTATATTCAAGGATCATTTTACTGAGTTCTTGTTGATAATCAATCTGAAACAACTGTTGAGAAGTTTTAAGATTCTAAATTTTTTTATCATGCACATCATTTGTAACTCAAGTCTATCTCTTGAGTTAGTTTGAGTTTGTTGAAAAAATCCTTTTAGTTAATAAAAGGTACTTGTAAAAACCCTTTCTAGACTGAAAGATGACTGTAAAATTCCTTTCAAGGTTGAAAGGTGAAAGTTGTAATTGATCAAGGGTGATTAAGAAAGATAGTGCGAAAGCATAACATTCTGGTACTAAGTACATTAGTTGAAAATCTCACAGACTATGAGGATTGAACATAGCCCATATTGGGCGAACTAGGACACATCTTTGTGTTATCTCCTTATCCTTATCATTATTTATTTTTTCACTCACGGATCACATATCTCCTAGAACAAATCTTTTTTATTTACTTCTAACATATCCAAAATGTTTTAGATATTCTGTTTCAACCAAGATTGATCTTGAGTTATTTTAAATTAAGTACTGTAATTAATATTTTTAAAAAGGGATCAAAATTCAAACCCCATTTCCTTGTGATATTTTGCTACTTGAATGGCGTCTTCTCAACTTATCAATTAGATATCCATCCGTATTGTGGCATATTTCCACCATCGCGACACCAAATTTGATTCTACAACTTCAAGGAACTTCTCAATTGATAATCAGAGTCAGGTTCCCTTTGGACCATTTATGTCTTCTGTAATATCCCGAACCCCACTGTTATCGACAGTGCTACTCGATCTTCTCACCCCTTAACCACCTCGTGGAAATAGTGAGTTTTTGCCTTTTGTGGGAATCGAGCGCGGTATCTGGGGGATAAGTACTGCCTCATCACATTCCCACTACCAATTGATCAGATCAATTGGTAGTGGGAATGTGATGAGGCGTTCCACGGGGGGGTGAGAAGACCGAGTAGCACTGCCGATAACAGTGGGGAAATATTTTTAAAAAGGGATCACAATTCAAACCCCATTTCCTTGTGATATATATTATGCTACTTTAATGGCGTCTTCTCAACTTATCAATTAGATATCCATCCGTATTGTGACATATTTCCACCATCGCGACACCAAATTTGATTCTGCAACTTCAAGGCACTTCTCAATTGATAATCAGAGTCAGGTTCCCTTTGGACAATTTATGTCTTCAATATTCAACTCCATTATTTTTTTCGTTTCTATTTGAATTATAAAAAAAATAGAGATAGAAAGAAAAAAATCAAAATAAAAAAGGAATAGAAAAAAAAATCAAAAGTTTCAATTTTTACTCATCGTTCTTGTTAGTTGTTTGCCAAGATTGAGTTTTTGTTTCTTAGTGGTTAATCATGGAAGTCAAACAAAGGAATAATCTTTTCTTTACATGATGTATTGTGAATTATAAGGTTTGTGGTGTGTACAATGATAGAAAATATTGTATCAACATGGAAAGTACAACCATGGTGAAAAAGTGGAGCCTTCCAGTTCTTGAGCATCCTGGACCATATATACTTTATAGCCTCGAGGATTCAAAGTTCAAAGATATAAATGATGTGTCATTCACGCTTGGAGAATATTAAGATGAGGTACCTTCTAAACGAGACATTTGCTACTTGTACTTCCATGGAAGCAACAACGTCAAGAAAAGCATGACTGTTGGTCCAACACATTCTCATATTTTTCAAAATTGTCAAATTACTCTTGCACAAGGTGACGTGGAACAAGATCAAATCTTGAAAAGAGAAAGTGAGAAAAAAAACTGTTGAGAGTTTGGTCAAGTAGGAAAAGCAAGAGGAATTGAAGGAAAAACAAAATGAGAGTGAAAAGAAAAAGGAATTGAGAGAAAAGGAAAGTGAGAAGAATGAGGAATCAAGCGAAAAAGAAAAGGAGAATGAGAATGAGAATGAGACATAAAAGAAAGAGAAAAATGAGAAAGAGACTGAGAAAAAGAAAAAGAAAAATAAGGAAAAGGAAAATTTTGAAAGAAAAGTAAAAGAGAAAATCCAAAAATATGAGGGTGTTAAAAAGGAGGAGAAAAAAATCTAAATTTCAAACAAAAATGAGAGAGCCCAAAAGTAGATTTTGTTTTAATAACCTATTAATTTTTTATGCATATTTGGATTTGAGGACAAATCGTTTTGAAGAAGGGGAGAATGATAAGATTATGAGTTGATTAAGCATGTGGAAGAAAATTTATAATATTATATTAAAGAAAAATAGATATTTTATTTTCATTATGATGGATATTCCACAAATTCGGAGTAATTTTTCATAGCCCGTGTATTTTCTTTGAAGCTTACAACATGGAATTTTCATTTTGGAATATTCACTTGCGTTGACTGGCTTTGCTTCACGATTGGCAATTGAATTCATGATATCATCATAATTTGATGGACTAAAAAGATTGACTTTATTCTCTTTGGGTTCTTTTGATCCGTTTTTGAGCATATCAGTTTTTCTGTTGCGCTCTCATTCGACTAATCAACTACAACTTTCATCGCTATTTGTGGCGTCTTTTCGACTTATTAATCAGATATCCAGTTCGATTGTGGCGTCTTTCACCATTTCCCCCATCGTGACTCCTAATTTGATTATGACGGCATTGAGGCACTTATCACTCTATTTGTTCTTATGTTTTATCTTAATTAGATCCAAATACCACGTGAATTGCACTATCAGGTTCTTTTTTTAACTCGACTTCCAAAGGAATTGAATCTACTATCACTTCCTTGTGATGCTCATCAAGAGTGAAAGTGTCATATGAGTTAGATAATTCGTCTTGATTCTTATCAAATATTTCTTAATCAGAGGGATAAATTATTGAATAACTCAATTACCTCATAATTCAATGTTGGAGGACATGAACAACAAAAGTATAGTTAATAACATGATGAACATTAACACCACGACTTTCTTTGTTTGTAACTTTAGTTTTAGATCAACAATGTTCTTAGGGACATATTTCTTTATGAACATCTTTAAAACTGCAACGTCGTCAGTGGATTGAGCATTTCCATGATCAGTATAATATTTTTGACAATTATCTATAGAATTCCCTACAATCAAGCATGATTCACAAAATAATGGTAGTTTTTTAAAATCAATATAAACAAAAGATGCATATCATTCACGTTCAACAAAAATGTGATCTCTCAACTCATGAGTCATGTCCAAATTAACCAATACTCGAGCAAAATGTCTCAACATTATTAAGTTGGTTGCTTCATTAAGAGATAAAGGAGTGTCAATATTTAAAGCGATTGTGAAGATAATATTTGGCCTCCAATATTTTTAGGGAAAATTGTAAATACGAACCCAACTTTGAGATTTTGTGTTTCTTATAAAAAAATCTTTCGTCTAAGAGAAAACATGAACAAGTCGTCATTTCAAATTCCAAGTTCCCACTGTGCAAACACTTTGTAAATAATCAAGAAAAGCAAAGGAAAATTCGTAAAATCATTTCCCAAGGGGAACCAATTGCCATGAGTCAATCGATTTCCATAATACTAAAAATTTTCGCATAAAACCGACAAAGTTATCGATATATCACCTTTTGAAATGGTAACTCTACCATGAAAGTTGCTCTTACAACTTGCTAAACCTAGTTAATATTCATCTTCTAGAATTTTGATATCGAGGGTTGACCCTTGGATATAGGGTTTTGAGAACTGACTCAAAAGAATGGTGTATGAACTCTCGAGTACTTGGACAAAAGATTTGACTGATACAACTATTTTGGTTAGAGAAACGATAATCCTTGCGGGCGTGGATTCATAGAGAACCGATCATGGGAGTAGAGAATTTTGCATGCAGCTGTTTGTCTTAAATCGAAGAACCAACAAGCCTAACTATGGAAAGCAGTAAAACTGACAACCAAACGTAACGCGATTAGATCATAACGCAATTGTAGAACCCGACAAAGTCTTAAAACACGACTAAGTCAAAACACAATTAAATCAAAATGTTATTACATAACACGATTGGAAACCAAAATGCGAAGACCAAATATGATGTAAATGCGACATAGGTGGAGCCAAACCATGATGAGAACACGGTGATTGTACCATACTTCCGCAGAGGCAAAAATCAAACCCTGGAAAGAAATTTGAATCATCATGTGATTCCACAATATCTCTCCTAAGTAACATCCTTCAATCTCATCTTTTAATAAGATATATAAACAAGTATTAAAATTTATATATGTCATTGAGTTCAATTTAACACATTTTCGAAAGAAACAAAAATTGAAATTTGATCAAATAAAAAACAACCAATAAAAATTACTTTTTTCAAGTTTTTTTATATATTTTGAAATTGCTTTTCAAATCAATTTGGATGTATTTGTCGCAATTACACAATCCAAACTATTAAAACTAAATTTATAATTCCTCTCAATTATATAAATTAGATATAAAATATTTAGTTAGAATGTGAGTGGTTGGATTTTGATGAGATACTTTGAATTGCTTGACTAAAGATGTCTAGACCTATGAAATCAAAACCATTTCTCATGGGCCATGGCCATGTCCCGCTGCAACAATAAAAAGTTTTCACCAAATGCCTTGTAGCTCAAAATCTACACATTCGCATCTGGTTCTTTCCATAATAGCCAAAGTCTAGATATTATTATTACTTTAAAATACTTACGAGTGCACACATTTTCTATTTTCTTGTCGATTCCAAGTAGATTCCAAGGATTCATGCTTTTCCCCCACATTCCATATGACACCTTTTTCCTCAACTTTAATTCTTGACAAGGGACAAGGCGATCCCTTCCTCATCACGGCTTCGATTTCTTTTTCCTTTTTTACACATAATTATGTCTTTTTCATGATTTTTTTTATATCTCTTTAGTTGACAATGTTGTTCTTTTTTTTTTTAATCATGTGAAAAACACTTTTACTTTCTGTTCAAATTAAAAGATAAAGATAATTTAAACAAGTAAATTATTATTTTGATCATTAAATGTGTGCGACGTTTATTACAATCATTGAATATAAAAAATTACAAAAATATAATCCAATATGTCTTTCATTAATGAGTCAAATTTTTTTTAAAATCAAAGATGATATGAATCAAACATGTATAAAGAATACTTCAACTCATAATACAATTCATTGTAATTTGTACACGAAACTTCAAAGTTCAAAATTACAATACATGAAAGCATCTAGTAGATCAACAAGACACCAACTTTATTTTATTTGTGATACTAACATAGTGCTATTTGACACACCATCTTGAAATGTGATTCTATTCCTTAATAATCACAAACACTACACCACAATCACCCAATATAAATATCAAATTTTCCTCAAAGACTACGTACCTCTATGGTTCACCACTTATATCCCTAACCAATTGCTAATGACAGCCCACACATTACAAGAGAAAGGACAAGACAAAAAGGTATTATTATAAGTCTCAATTTCACTAAATAAAAAAACACAAATTACCTCATAATTAGAAGAGATAACTCCTCTTTTGAATAGTTCATCTCTGGTTGTAAGTTTCCCTTGTAATAATTTCCAGGCCATAACATGTGATTTGGATTGAATGTCACACTTCCACACCTTACTCAATTATTTTATTAGAATCGGGTCACTTTGTTGATAGTTTATAACAGGGTCGTCTAATAAGCAAGGCAAATAAAGTCTGTCTTACCTTAAATCTGTACTATTGACGTCCTTACTCTAGTACTCTAAAAAGTAAGTAAATGTTAATTAAATTGTTGGAATGCTCAAACTAACACACTGCAACTCTTTTTCTTTTGTTTTTGTTGTTTAACTACTAACAGAATTAGAATACACATTGAAGATTTTGTTTGCCTCAAGTCCCGAAAAATCTGCACACGATCCTAGTTTATAATAGAAAGTAAACCCTTGTAACATGAACGAACTTACTGAAAAATTCTCCACATTGTTCAACAATCAAATCCAATCGTCACACTCATCCAAATTCGGATGCACACCAATAATTGTAACTCATCCTCCCAAACAAATAAGGATCTCCTCTAACGCCACATCCACACCCAAACTTGACGCAGTCGGAATCGCAAAGGGTTAGCAAACGCTAATTCTAAAAAAAAAAAAAGAACAAGTTCTGGAATCCACCATAGAAGAAAAAACTCTCAAATTAATTATTTTATTAAAAGATGTTTTTCGTTACAACATAGAAAGTCTTTAAATAGATAATAGAAACCTAGTTCAAAAATTAAGTAAAACAGAAAAAGCCTGTAATTACAGGAAAAACTAAAACAACTGTTTTGAGGCCCAAGACGGTCTCAAAACGGTTCTAGAGCCCATACTTCATAGCAAAGCTATGAGTTGTGTTTGTGGCGCGATTCCCTTTCCGGAAAGGTATAATAATAGGCAATCTGATACATCGTTTTCTGCATTTTCCGCTGCGTTTGTCCGTAAAGTCGTTTCTTTCTCGATTCTTGCCGCGAACCTTCCTACATCAAAACTTCATCCTCCCAAGCACCCATATCCGCAATTTGAGTCTCTATCAATACTAAGTTAAAACAATCTAGGAAAAATATCTTTCAATGATGAAGTTCCTCCGATTAACAGCTATCGTCCCTTCCTCCTAACCAACCTTTTCTTCTTAGTAGAAATAACTGGTTTCCATGTTTCCACTCTCCTTAGACTAGCACTCATCGGAATGTCAAAAAATTTAAACATAAATCGATCAATGCAACATGACATTAAACACGAGGCAGCCACTAAAAATTCAATATCAAGATGCACACAAAATATATTGCTCTTTTCAAACCGAAACCAACTCAACTTTTCAAAATTATTTTAAGACACTAAAGATTCTCTGGGGATCTCTTACAAATTAAAATAGTGTCATTCGCAAATTGTAATATGGAAAAAGATATAGTGTTTGTAGTGTGACATACCTCTGCAAGTGACCATTACTAGTAACAAATTCTTTAGTAGGACTACCTTTCACCAAAACATAAATAGATGTTGAACATATGCAACTCAATATCCACTGATTTCACTTGTTGCAAAATCCCAACCTTCTCAACATATATTTCAAAATGACATGCATTTCTTTCACTAAACTTTTTAGAACAAAAATAAATTATGTTGATAATCGATGTATAAGAAATAATTAATATTGAAAGCATTTTTTACTATCCACCGGTGAAATAAGCTTAAATTACACTAATTTCTTCAACTCAACGATCCCAATCTAATTAGAGTGATAATATAATATTTTTATCCATTTTTAGGGAGATGAGACACCAACATGAATAAATTATTGCGAAACTAGTAGATATTTTGCATTGATAACAAGATTAAAAAATTTAAACAAATTTTTTGTTGACATTTAATAAGGGATGATGAATATATAATTTTAAATAAGATAAAGAAAAATATATCACTTAAACTTCTCTATGTATTATTTACCCATTATATTAATATAAAATCTCAAGAAAACCTTTTAAAAATTAAAAACCTATATGAAATTAACAAAATTTTAGGTTTAATAAATTAGTTTATTTTTTATCAGAATAAAAAATTGTTTTTATTTTTCAACAAAGGGTGATCTAATTGGTAAAAATTTAATTCATATTTTAGAATATAATTATTTTTTGACAAAATAACAATTCTCATTCTTTTAAAATAATATAATACATCGAGAACAATACAACATCGCTAAAAAGAAAAACGATGAATCTGCGAACAAAATTATAACATCTATGTTAATAGCATAAAATGACTACAAATTTGACAAAATTAAAGTGACTGGAATACCTATGTCTCCGGATCTACAACGTTGACAACGCTAAGTCATTGGTAAAATCTATTTGTCTAGGATCAAAATTAATCTTTTAATCTAAATGAAATAAACACCATAATAAGACGAAAAAACCAAAATACTGCACCAAGACGACAAACAAAACACCATCGCACTAAGGCAGTGACAAAATAATAGAAAAACACAAAGGAAAAATAGATATATGTAAATATCACTTATTTGAATTAAAAGATAGAGAAAAATGGTGTACGGTGATGCTTTCAAATCAAAAAATGGTCTTAAACCACTTCTCTTCTCAGATGAAAGAGAATAATAAATTTATGTATGTCTAAATCTTTCTAGATTCATATGTCTCTAATCTTTAGTCCTTTAATGTTTGGAAACATATATGAAGAAATAACAAATTTAGATATGATGTTTAAATCTTTTTACCTTGAACTTATTTAGTGAAAATAAAATTTATTTAATGTATATTTATAATTTTTGTAATAAAACAAAAGAAAAATAAATATGATTAATGATATCTTAAAAGAACCAAAATCTTGAAGTTGAACACCTAATTATTTCTATTTCTAGATTTTTCTCTTTCTTTTTTTTTTAAAAATAATCAATTTCTAGATTTTCTTTTCTTTTTAAATTAAAAATATAGAGCATACAAAGTTTGAACCTGTAAGCTACAATTTTTTTTGGAATACATTACCTCTTCGCAAATTTTATATATAATATATTAATTCTTTTTTTTTTTTTTGCAAATAAATTATAAAATATATTTATTTTTCTTTATATATATTATATAATTATTAGGGTTAAACAATATTTTAATCTTATAAAATATTAAATTTTTTTTAGTTCTTGTAAAAATAAATCACATATTTTAGTCACTATAAAATTATTATACAAGCAGTTTTAGTCCCTGTTAGAGGATCAACATGTGTTTTTGAATGATTGTTTTGAATACATATTTACAACATTATAAAAAGTTCTTCCACAAAAAATGAGCTCAAAATTTTAAATATAAGTCCATATTTTAAGGACTTTTATCTTGAACATATGACATTTAAAAAATTTATATTTAATTCATCTCAAGTTAAAAATTATATATTTGTGCAGAAGAACTTTTAATAATGTTCTAAACATACCTGCAAAAAATCATTCAAAAATTTAACAGTTGAAGTATGTCTCATTTTAGTAAAAAAACAACTTATAGAATAACTTCGTATGGACTCAAACACTTGATTTTTTTTACATGGATTAAAAATGAAATTTCAAAATTTTATAGATATTACAAATTTATTTAACCATAATTATTATTAGTTGAAGTTTAAAGTTTGCACCGTGTTAATTTGGATCTTAGATCCACCACTGCATTTTGTAAAAACCGTTAACCATCCATAACTACGTAAAAGAGAATTCAAGCACAAAAATCATAACACTTAAATGCACATATTTATTTTTCAATAAACTCATTAAACAAACTCATCTTAAAATATCATTAAGACACAAAATAAAAAACATAGTTAGTCGAATTAGTTAATATTAAATTGTTGGATCATTGAAATTAGAATTTCTAAGTTATAGTTAATCTAACTAGTTTATATTGAACCGTTGAAATATCGAAATTACAATATCTAAATAATATTTATTCTAACTAGATAAAATTAAATTGTTGGATCGTCAAAATTAAAATTTATAAGTTATGGTTAGCCTAACTAGTTAAGATTGAAACATTGAATCATTGAAATTAGAATTATAACTTATATATGATAGTTAGTCAATTTAGTTATGATTTAATTGTTAGATCATTAAAATAATGATTTCTAAGTAATAATATGTCTAATTAGGTTATATTCAATAGTTGAATCATCAAAATTAGAATTTCTAAACAATTAGTGTAATTAGGTTTGATTGAATCATTAGATCATTGTGAAGGTGCAACACAAGAAGGGGGGTTGAATTGTGTTTGACAAACTTTAATTCTTTTTGCTAATTAATTGAATAATGAGCAATCAGAGTAAATAAGCAGTGGATAATAAAAGTTAACACCTCGAATTTATACTAGTTCACCTTTAACTAGGCTACGTCCAGTCCCTTCCTTCAGAAGGCCTTTTCACTAATTCAAACTCCTTTGAATTACAACCCTATTGACCCTTCAAGCCAGTCTTCCCAAACAGCCTGACAACCCCAGACTTTTGAAGAACAACAACACCTTGACTATACCAGCCAAGTCTTCTCAAACAGTCTGACAACCTTAGACTTTTGAGGAACTTCACAACCTTAAACCTACAAGCTAAGTCTTTTTCTAACAACCTGACAACCCCAGATTTTAGAAGGAACTTCAACACTATAGGATTTTATACAAGGGATCGAAATTATGACTGAGTAACTACTTCTGGAAAGTTGATACTCACAATAAGTTTAACTTGAACTTGAGTGTTTGCTTCTGAAAAAATTTATGATAACAATCAACCTCACACTCTAAGAAAAGAACACTTAGAAAATATTTATCTTTTAAACAAGTGTTTCTCTCCTTTGAACTCTTTGAATACTTAGGAATTTTTGCTTGAGTTCTTCTATTTTTCGATGCTTTATTCTTCAGCATTAAGCCTCTATTTATAGTTGAAATTAGAGCTTCACTTTGATCTGTTGCTTTACTTCTAGAGTGTATTTCGATTGATTCTGTTTTGAGAATATTCTGGAGTATTTTGCTCAGATTATGTTTCTGGAGTCTTTTGCTCCGATTCTGTTTTGAGCATTTTGCTCATATTCTGTTTTGAGCGTACTTTCAGCTAGATTCTGTTTTTGGAGTCTTTTGCTCCGATTCAGTTTTAATCATTTTGCTCAGATTCTATTTTGAGCATACTTTCAGCTAGATTCTGTTTTTGGAGTCTTTTGCTCCGATTCTAGTTTGAGCATACTTTCATATTCTAATGATGTAGCTTCTGATTTTTGCCTCTAATGAGATCCTCTGGAATTATCCTCCGACGGGATCCTCTGATTGTATCCTCTGATGGGAACTTCTAATTATATCCTCTGATGGGATCGTCTTATGATATTCTCTAACAGGTTCCTCTGGTGATATCTGAAGTAGTAATATCGATTTACAAGAAAGGGGGGTTTGAATTGTAAATTCGCCCTTTTAAAATTTCTGTTAAAAACTTAAGAAAATAACTCAAGATTGATCTTGGTTGTGAAAACAGAAAAAGGAGAACGTTCTTGGTTTTCATCAGAAAATAGAGAACGTTCTTGGTTAGTTAAAATCAACAGTTCAGTTTATCTATTTAACTTGATAATTAACAGACTGAAAGTAAATAGAGATAAGGGAAGAGATATCACACACAGATATATCCTGGTTCACCCAACCCGGGCTACGTCCAGTCCTCACAACGGTGAGATTTTCCATTAAGTGTTTAAAATAAGAACCTTCTTGGTTTTACAGCACCTAGCTTAGATCAACCTTGATCTTTGTTACTGACTTTAATCTAATTCCACCCAGAAAGAGATTAATCAAATCACCTACCAACCTTGATAGTGATTTCTTACAATCTACCCCAAACTATACTTAACTCTTATAGTTTGAGTTTTACAATAATGATGAGATTGTTTAGAATCTGAGATGTCTCAACTCTTGTTTGAGATTCGATTCTTTACAAAGAATTCAGTATAAATGTATCAGAGTAAAAAGAATTTAATCAAATTGATTCTTGTAAGTGATGAGAGATTTTCAAGTATGTATGTGAGTGATTGATGATATATCTTGGCACTTGAATGTCTTTGATTTTTGGACAGAATCTGAGTATGCTCAACTCGTGTTTGAGATTAGATTCTTGACAAAAGAATTCAGTAGATGATTCTGATATGAAGAGGAAAAACAGAACTGAATCTTTTGTTTATGATTGAGAAGCTTTCAAGTATAAAGATGTATGTGAGTGATGTTTTTCTCTGTACTTGAAGCTGTGTTTTCTTCCTGAGCTTTGGCCTTCCTTTTATAGGCGTGAGAGCATTTAATGATGGTCAAATAGAGCCGTTGGTAGTGCTCTTGTCAAGCTTGACCAAAGGCATTATTTCTGAATAAAAATAATCCAACTTTTGACTATTTTTATTTTCTGTTTAGACTGGGCTGTGTGTTGCGTTTTGGATCAAATTTTCTTGAGTGATTACTGATCCTTTAACACTTCTGATAAGTGATAATATTGTAGGCTTGAACTGGAGCTTTTGAATCACTTAAAAAATATTAAAAACAATCACAAAGCTTGTTGCAGAAAAACTGTAGTTGCTGGAGATTGATGATCAATCTAGAGCTTTAGCTTTTGGGTTTCCTGGAGATTGATAATCAATCTGGAGGTTCAGTTTTGATCATTCTGGATGTCTTCCTGATCTTTTCTTGGATCTGTTTTGACGTAAACATACTTCAAGATCGTTCAACGTTCTTGGCAGTAAAGCTGGAGAATGATGTTCAGTATGCTGGAGAATGATTGTATCATTATGGACTAATGGTACACTGTTGGAGAATGATGTTAAACATGCTGGAGATTTGATTGTTAACATGTTAGAGATTGATGTTTGTTCATTCTGAAGATAGTTGTTAATCATGCTGGAGAATGATAATCATTCTGGAGATTGATGATCATTTCTGGAGACTAATTATCATTCCTAGAGACTGATGATCATTCTTGATAGAAGATCATTCTGGAGACTGTTCTGATCATTCTGGACATTCTGATGTCCAACAACAGACTTGGTTCTTCCTCTGAATGTATTTTCTGGAGGTATCCTTTGAATGTATTTTCTGGGGATATCCTCTGATACCGTTTTCAGGAGACATCCTCTGGTATCCACTGATGGCAGCTTGGTGAGGTATCCTCTGATGGCAGCTTGGTGAGGTATCCTCTGATGGCAGCTTGGTGAGGTATCCTCTGATGACAGCTTGGTGAGGTATCCTCTGATGTCAGCTTGGTGAGGTATCCTCTGATGACAGCTTGGTGAGGTATCCTCTGATGGCAGCTTGGTGAGGTATCCTCTGATGGCATCTTGGTGAGGTATCCTCTGATGGCAGCTTCGTGAGGTATCCTCTGATTGCAGCTTCGTGAGGTATCCTCTGATGGCAGCTTCGTGAGGTATCCTCTGATGTCATCGGGTAACATCTGCTGTTTTTTCAGATTGTGTCAAGAGTGTTCTTTATGATGATTTCTTGGCTTTCCTTGAATCATTAACATGCTGTTAATTCTAAACATTCTGGAGACTGTTCAGTCTTGCTTTGGCAGCTTGATTCATGGCCTTTTTTCTTTGTGATTAGAATGGTTCCTTTTGATTCTAATTGATCACATCTGTTCCTTGTCATGTACTCTCAGTACTGATGTAAATTCCAGATGCAATAACTTTAATTAAGTGGTGGAGAAAGTTTGGTCTTTATGCTATCACAGTCTTGCGAACATTCTCCGTTTTCCAAAATATGTCAAGAATGTTCTCTGCTGCTGTTTTCTTCGATTCTTGCTTTGTTCACTTATGCATTTATGTTCCTTAAACAAACTTAAGTGAAATCATTAGTAGATCACCATTCATAAAACTTAATCATTTAATTTAAAAGGTTTGTTGTCATTAAAACATATATCAAAAAGGTTTTTTCCTCAACTTTTAAGCATTTTGCTCAGATTCTGTTTTGAGCGTACTTTCAGCTAGATTCTGTTTTTGGAGTCTTTTGCTCCGATTCAGTTTTGAGCATTTTGCTCAGATTCTGTTTTGAGCATACTTTTAGCTAGATTATGTTTTTGGAGTCTTTTGCTCCGATTCTGTTTTGAGCATACTTTCAGATTCTAATGATGTAGCTTCTGATTTTTACCTCTAATGAGATCCTCTAGAATTATCCTCCGACGGGATCCTCTGATTGTATCCTCTGATGGGAACTTCTAATTATATCCTCTAATGGGATCGTCTTATGATATTCTCTGACAGGTTCCTCTGGTGATATCCTCTAATGATATCCTCTAATGACCATCGTCTGGTGATCATCCTCTGGTGACTTCATCTTGCTTCTAACTTGTATCTTCTAGTGACATCATCTTCATCTTCTGGTGATGTCATCTTCTGGTGGCATTTTTCATTCTTCTTCTAAGTCAAACATGTTATTTTCATAAAATACCTTTGTTAACATCAAAACTTTAAGTGAAAGAATCAACTTGGTTCCAACACATTGTAATTAGAATTTTTAAGTCATAATTAGTCTAATTAGGTTAAATTCAACCGTTGGATCATCTAAAAACTGGTTCCAATCATTGTTTTCTAATTTTGATGCTCCAATGGTTCAATCTAACATAGTTAAACAAACAATAACTTATGAAAATTTACTTTCGATAATCCAACTGTTCAATCTTAATTAATTAGACTGACTATAACTTAAAAATTATAATTTCAATGATATAATAGTAAGATCTAACCTAATTACACTAACAATTACTTGGAAATTCTTATTTAGATGAATCAGCAATTCAATCTTAACTAATCAGGTTGACTAAGATTTATGAATTCTAATTTCAATTATCTAACATTTCAATCTAACCTAATTACACAATGACTTGGAAACTTTAATTTTGATGATCCAATGATTCAACGTAACCTAATTAAATTGAATTATTGAATCATATAAACTATAATTTATAAGTCTTAATAAATTATTTAGTTAATATTGAACTGTCAGATCTTCAAAATTGGGATTCCCAACTCATTCTTGTTGGAACCAAGTTGGTTCTAAGACTTAGGATTTTGATGTTTACAAAAGCACTCAATGTAAACTTATTTTATACCTTGAATCATTAAATTAAATGTCATCAGAAACTGAAGAAATCAGAAGCAGAAGATCAAAGAAAAATGAATTCTGGAATTTCCAGAAGATGTTTCAGGATGACTAAACTGAACCAGAAGATAACTTTGCAGGCCTATATCAGAAGGAATAAAATTCAGAATGAAACATGGATCATATCATTGGAAAGCCTGCCAGAAGGAGAGTCGATCAAGACAAACAGGAATCAAATATCAATTTTATTCCAGAAGTTATTCTGACCAGAAGATGGCCTGGCAGTAAAAATTACACAGCCCAGACTTGTTCCAGACTTGACCAAAAGGTATGTTTATGAGTCCAGAACATGAAGATCAATCCAGATTTGGCCCAGACCATAAGATAGCATGATTTAGGGCATGAAACTAAGTCCAGAACAAAAGAAATGAGTTCCAGAATCAACCCAGACCTGGTCCAAAATTAAAGGTAAAATGTCCAGACTGAAATATTTTTTGATCAAGTTTATTTCAGTTTGTCCCAGACCAAATTCCAGAATCTGTCCAGATCAGAGTAAAAATATCCAGATCAATGGTTCAGAAATAATTTTTTGAGTCCAGTGATGGTCAAGATCAGAAGATCAGACCATAGCCCAGAAGTGGCCGAAATCAGAGGGACAGGCTGTGCAGTCCATAAATGGCCGAATCCAGAAGTTCATAGCATATCAGGCGCACATCCAGGAAGGCTGAAATCAGAAGATCAGAGGGCTATGAAGTGTGGTCCAGGAATGGCCGAATTCAGAGGACAATAGCATAGCAATCAAGCTGGTCCAGCTGTGGACTATCGCATGAAGATCCAATGGTGCAGATTTGATCATGGGAATTAATGGTGAAGATCTCATGATATTTTTATCAAAATATTATAAAAGATTTGTTATAAATTAAATTGGAGTAGCATGGAAGTCAGGAGCTGTGGCGGGAAGCAATGCACAGATTTGATTGGCCAGTTAAGATATGAAACAAATCTAAGGCTTAAAAAGATATGATTTTTATTTAAATAAAGCCCAATTGGTCAAGATATTTTTACAGAGAATCCAGCTATATTTAGCTCGAGTTTAAGGATTGGAAGAGGCCCAAATCAGCATCTATAAAAGGAGGCACAAGGCAGATTACTTAGTATCGAAAATCACAAAAGGGTCATACACTTCAAAAGCAAACACTCTCAAATTTTCATATAAGTCAATTGTTGAGTCTCAGTTTTTAAAGCAAGTACTCTTGTTGTTTTCGTTCCATTGTGTCAAATCTAAGTTGTTGAAGTAGAGTCTACAAGTTGTGGGAGTCAGTAGAGGTAGCAGGTTACTTGGCAATTAGATTCATAGTGTTGTGATTTCTTCTACAATCTGGGGTGTCAGATTGGCTGAAGACAGGAGTTGTTTTTCCTCAAAGAAGTCTAGGATTGTTAGACTATTTGAGAAGAATGACTTGGAAGGTCAGTAGCAAGGTTGTAATTCAAGTTTGAATTAGTGAAATCCTTCAAGGCGAAGGGAGTGGACGTAGCCTCGTTAACGGTGAACCAGTATAAAATCTGAGTTTTTATTTTTATTTTTATCCGCTGCTAACTCTGTTTTAATTATACATCAAGTTTTGTTTTGAATGTATTAAAACAGGAAAAGTTTTAAGTTAAGTCAAACACAATTCAACCCCCCCTTCTCGTGTTTGCACCTTCAATTGGTATCAGAGCTCAGTCTCAAGGCTGAGCACTTAACCGTGTTTGAGGAAAGGTCCAAGGGGCTCAATATGGCAGAAGAATTGGGAAACAACATCAACAGACCACCACTGTTTGATGGAGAAAGGTTTGAGTATTGGAAAGACAGAATGAGAAGCTTTGTCATATCTCAAGATCCTGAACTATGGAAGATGATAGTCAGAGGATACACTGCACCTACTAATCCAGAAGATCCAACTAAGAAACTGGATATGTTTGATACGAAACTAGATCAGATCAGATTACATAGACTTCATCACAAGTCCAGAACCATGATGGTCAGTGCAATCACATTCAAGGAATTTGATAGATGCGCAAATAAAGAAACAGCGAAGAGTATATTTGATAGTCTGGTTCTGACCTATGAAGGAACCAAGCAGGTTCAACAAACAAAGGCTAACATATTGGTCAGAAAGTATGAGCTGTTCAAGATGGAAGAGGATGAAGACATTGACACAATGTTCTGCAGATTCCAGACTTTGGTATCAGGACTGAAAGTATTAAACAAAAGCTATACCACTGAAGATCATGCCATGAAAATTCTGAGAAGTCTACCAAAAAGGTGGAGACCAAAGCTTACTGCAATTCAGGAAGCTAAGGATCTGAGTACATTGAGGCTGGAAGATCTAATCAGCACACTTAGGTCTCATGAAATAGAACTTGAAGAAGATGAACCTAAGAAGAAGAAAAATCTGGCTCTGAAATCTAAACAGAAGAAAGCTGCTAAGGCAAAATCAGAATCAGAGGATAGTGATAGTGATTGTGATGATATGGCTTTCTTAACCAAAAAGATGGTTAAGATCTGGGAAAACAGGAAGAAAAGAAACTTCAGAAAGAAACATAACAGCAAGGATAAGGAAGAATATGACAAGAAGAATATTGTTTGTTATGGATGCAATGAACCTGGACATATCAAGTCAGAATGTCCAAATCTGGAAAAAGGCAAACCGGACAAGAAGAATTCCAGATACAGAAAGAAGGGTCTGATGGCTGCCTGGGATGTTTCAGAACCAGAGGAAGAATCGTCTGATGAAGAAGAGGCAGAAACAGCAAAGATGGCTCACATCAAGTCTGCTTCTGGACCTCATAAAGGCAAACAAACCAAGAAGAGTTCCAGATACAGAAAGAAAGGTCTGATGGCTGCCTGGGATGTATCAGAATCAGAGGAAGAATCTTCTGATGAAGAAGAGGCAGAAACAGAAAAGACGGCTCACATTAAGTCTGCTTCTGGACCTCATAAAGGCACGAATTCCAGAAGGAAAGCAGGCAGAAGGAAGAATGATCGAAGCAATCATTCTGGCAAATCTGGAAGCACATCAGAGGAAACAATTCTGTCTCTGATGGCTCATACCAACTCAAGTTCTGAATATAGCTCAGGCTCTAGAACAGAATCAGAAGATGAAGACAATGAGGTATTTTCTGATCTGTCTAAATCTGAATTAGTTGAGACTTTAAAAGACTTGTTAAATGAAAATAATAAGATATCTTTAAAACTGAAAACTCTTAGGGAAGATAAGAAAAATCTAACCAAAGAGGTCCAAGTTTCAAAGAATCGAATTTCTGAGTATGCAACTGAAATCAATGATTTGAAAACTGAAGTTGCAAGACTCAAATCTGAAAACCAAACTCTGAAAATTAATAATTGTTCTAATTCTGAGACTGATTGTAAATCTGATATGCATGAGCAATTTTTTCAAAACTTTATTTCAAATGGAATGGAAATAAGTAAGTATGCATCTATGATTTATGGAAACAGCAACTCTGGAAAGAGAGGTCTTGGTTTTACAGAAACAAGTACTGAAAATAAAGCTGTTCATTCTGATGTTTTATGTAGTGTTTGTGCCAAGAAAGGTCACTCTGAATTATCTTGTCCAATGGTAAAATCTGAACAAGATCAGAGAGCTGTTACAACTAACAAACCTGGACCCAATTAGTTCTGGGTACCAAAAGAACAAATTGTTTATGTTGCAGATATTTTGAACAAACAGAAGGAGACACCAACAATGGTGCCTGGACAATGGATGCTGGCAACGCACAAGCAGAAGAAAGTCTATGTTCCAATATCTACCAAACCGAAGCCAAGTGACTCTGGTAGAAGAAGAACTGGTCAACACAATCGGAACCAGAACCAGAATCATAGGAGGAACAGGAAATATCAAAGATATCACACGAATCAGAACAAGAACTGGAACCAGAATCAGAACTGGAACCAGTATCAGAGGAACAGGAACTGGAACCAGAACCAGTATCAGAGGTACAGGAACTGGAACCAGAACCAACACTATAACCAGAACCAGAACTGGAGGCACAAAAACTGGAACCAGAATCAACACTGGAACCAGAATCAGAATCAGAACCAGAACCAGAACCTGAACAGGTATCAGTATCAAAGGTTGAGGTATGATCATCAGAACTACTTTAATTATCATAATCAGTATGATTACCAGAATCACCATAAGTTCCAGAATCACCAGAGGAAGATGGTGTATGTGCCAAAGCAGAAATTAAAGAATCAGAATCAAGAGAGTTCTTCAAACACTCCAGTGAAGACTACAAACCTGGAAGGGAATTCAAATTCCCTCATCCAAACCATGTAATCTCAGAACATATATATTAGGAATCTGAAAATCAGAAGCAAGAGGATTTTCAGAGTAAAACCGAGGCTACATCTTGCTGTAAATACTATTATTATTTTATATTTACTGTGATAACAAGAAGCTTGATCTTAACCAATCAAAGCTAGATAAGCATTCTGCAGGTCTTCAAACTGTCAGAGGAACTAGGTGATTCACACAAGTTGAACACTCAGAAGAAACAGCCTTCCAGTGGTCTCAAAAACAAACAGAAACCACTAGAAGCAGAATTAATGGTTTGGCTGAACTAAGTTCATTTTTAAATTAATTGATTTATATTATGGTATATGACAAACTGCTTGACAAAACAAAGCGAGATAAAGATAGT
The DNA here is from genome assembly GCA_037974295.1 of Cicer cuneatum. Lineage (NCBI taxonomy): Eukaryota > Viridiplantae > Streptophyta > Magnoliopsida > Fabales > Fabaceae > Cicer > Cicer cuneatum. The sequence continues at coordinate 44,707,721 of JBBPBO010000005.1, read as the reverse complement.
ACAGGTTCATCAGAACCAAAAGGAGCAGAAGCAGAAGCAGAACGAATGGTTTGGCTGTATTGAGTTAAATTCTACCTTATTTAATTTGCATTATGTAATATGACAAACTGCTTGATCTTAACAAATCAAAGCAAGATAAAAACAGTGCAGGGAACAGAAGCACAAGAAACAGAAGTACCTGGAAAGAACCAGAAGCTGATTTATCAGAATCAGAAGCTGTTACAGAACCAGAAGCTGATGCGAACCAAGCAATGTTGATGAAGGTTTGGCAGAGGAAGGTTGGATATTTGCTATGCAAGAAGAGCTGAATGAATTCCAAAGGAATGATGTTTGGGATCTGGTATGCAGACCAAACAAAAACATTATTGGAACCAAGTAGGTGTTCAGAGACAAATTCAATGAAAAGGGTGAAGGTGTAGCTCAAGGATACAGTCAACAGAAATGTATAGATTACACTGAGACTTTTGTTCCAGTGGCCAGGTTAGAAGCATTTAGAATTCTCTTATCATTTGCTGCTAATCATGATATAATGTTGTATCAAATGGATGTTAAATGTGCATTCTTAAATGGCTACACAAGTGAAGAAGTCTATGTCAAACAGCCCCCTGGTTTTGAAAATTCTGATTTTCCAGACCATGTTTTCAAACTTAAAAAGTCTCTATATGGTTTAAAACAAGCACCAAGGGCATAGTATGACAGACTTAGTAACTTTCTGCTTAAGAATGAATTTAATAGAGGCCAGATTGATAATACACTATTTAGGAAATCCATTAAACATGATATTCTGATTATTCAAGTCTATGTTGATGATATCATATTTGGATCCACTAATGGCACTTCGTGCAAAGAGTTTTCTGACCTAATGCAGAAGGAGTTTCAAATGAGCATGATGGGAGAACTTAAGTTCTTCCTAGGAATTCAGATTCACCAAGGCAAATCAGGTACACTCATTCACCAATCTAAATACACCAAAGAACTTCTTAAAAAGTTCAAAATGAGTGAATGTAAGCCAATGGCCACCCCCATGCACCCAACCTGCTCACTTGAGAAAGATGAAACCAGCCAAAAGGCAGACCAGAAAACATACAGAGGTATGATTGGATCCCTTCTCTATTTAACTGCTTCTAGAACTGACATTATGTTTAGTGTTTGTGTCTGTGCCCGCTTTCAAGCTGACCCTAGGGAATCCCATTTAACTGCTGTCAAAAGAATTCTAAGATACCTTAAAGGAACCACCAACCTTACCTTGTTATACAAGAAAACCCCCACCTACAAATTAAAAGGTTTCTGTGATTCCGACTATGCTGGAGACAAGCTAGAAAGGAAAAGTATAAGTGGCAACTGCATCTTGTTCTGTGATAACACCTCAGCCATAAACATAACCAAGAACCCTATCTTACACTCTAGAGCCAAACACATTGAAATAAAACACCATTTCATTAGGGAACATGTTCAGAAAGGAACCTTAAGCATTCAATTTGTGGACACTGATCATCAATGGGCTGATATCTTCACCAAGGCATTACCAGAAGATAGGTTCGAGTTCATTAAGAAGCATCTCAGCATGACCTCCATATCTGACTAGCTCAAGTAGTCAACTTAGGAGTTTTTTATATTTCTTGCAATTTTAATTTCTGTCTTTTATTTTATGTTTTTTTTACCTTCTGAAATTTGTACAGAGAAAAACAAAAATACAAAAACAGCAGGACCACTTTTTGGCTGATGACAAAAAGGGGGAGAAAGAGAGAAAGAGAAAGAAAGAAGAAATAAGTAGAAAAGGAGAGACAAAATGAAAGGAGAAAGAAAAAGAAAGAGTGAAATCAAAAGAAGTTGAAAAGGAGAGGAATCAGGGAGAGAGAAAAAGAAAGAGTGAAATAAGAAGGAGTTGAAAAGGAGAGGAAATGTGAAGAAAAAGAAAGAGAGCAAAAAGAAGGAGTTGAAAAGGAGAGGAGAAGAGAAAAGAAAGAGTGAAAAGAAGGAGTTGAAAAGGAGAGTATCAGACTTAGGGGGAGAGATTGGTCTGAGGGGGAGTAATTCAAGTCATTCGAGTTATAAATTAGCAAAATAAGTTAAGGTTTTGTCATCATCAAAAAGGGGGAGATTTTTGGAACCAAGTTGGTTCTAAGACTTAGGATTTTGATGTTTACAAAAGCACTCAATGTAAACTTATTTTATACCTTGAATCATTAAATTAAATGTCATCAGAAACTGAAGAAATCAGAAGCAGAAGATCAAAGGAAAATGAATTCTGGAATTTCCGGAAGATGTTTCAGGATGACTAAACTGAACCAGAAGATAACTTTGCAGGCCTATATCAGAAGGAATAAAATTCAGAATGAAACATGGATCATATCATTGGAAAGCCTGCCAGAAGGAGAGTTGATCAAGACAAACAGGAATCAAATATCAATTTTATTCCAGAAGTTATTCTGACCAGAAGATGGCCTGGCAGTAAAAATTACACAGCCCAGACTTGTTCCAGACTTGACCAGAAGGTATGTTTATGAGTCCAGAACATGAAGATCAATCCAGATTTGGCCCAGACCATAAGATAGCATGATTTAGGGCATGGAACTAAGTCCAGAACAAAAGAAATGAGTTCCAGAATCAACCCAGACCTGGTCCAAAATTAAAGGTAAAATGTCCAGACTGAAATATTTTTTGATCAAGTTTATTTCAGTTTGTCCCAGACCAAATTCCAGAATCTGTCCAAATCAGAGTAAAAATATCCAGATCAATGGTTCAGAAATAATTTTTTGAGTCCAGTGATGGTCAAGATCAGAAAATCAGACCATGGCCCAGAAGTGGCCGAAATCAGAGGGACAGGCTGTGCAGTCCAGAAATGGCCGAATCCAGAAGTTCATAGCATATCAGGCGCACATCTAGGAAGGCTGAAATCAGAAGATCAGAGAGCTATGAAGTGTGGTCCAGGAATGGCCGAATTCAGAGGACAATAGCATAGCAATCAAGCTGGTCCAGCTGTGGACTATCGCATGAAGATCCAATGGTGCAGATTTGATCATGGGAATTAATGGTGAAGATCTCATGATATTTTTATCAAAATATTATAAAAGATTTGTTATAAATTAAATTGGAGTAGCATGGAAGTCATGAGCTGTGGCGGGAAGCAATGCACAGATTTGATTGGCCAGTTAAGATATGAAACAAATCTAAGGCTTAAAAAGATATGATTTTTATTTAAATAAAGCCCAATTGGTCAAGATATTTTTACAGAGAATCCAGCTATATTTAGCTCGAATTTAAGGATTGGAAGAGGCCCAAATCAGCATCTATAAAAGGAGGCACAAGGTAGATTACTTAGTATCGAAAATCACAAAAGGGTCATACACTTCAAAAGCAAACACTCTCAAATTTTCATATAAGTCAATTGTTGAGTCTCAGTTTTTAAAGCAAGTACTCTTGTTGTTTTCGTTCCACTGTGTCAAATCTAAGTTGTTGAAGTAGAGTCTACAAGCTGTGGGAGTCAGTAGAGGTAGCAGGTTACTTGGCAATTAGATTCATAGTGTTGTGATTTCTTCTACAATCTGGGGTGTCAGATTGGCTGAAGACAGGAGTTGTTTTTCCTCAAAGAAGTCTAGGATTGTTAGACTATTTGAGAAGACTGACTTGGAAGGTCAGTAGCAAGGTTGTAATTCAAGTTTGAATTAGTGAAATCCTTCAAGGCGAAGGGACTGAACGTAGCCTCGTTAACGGTGAACCAGTATAAAATCTGTGAGTTTTTATTTTTATTTTTATCCGCTGCTAACTCTGTTTTAATTATACATCAAGTTTTGTTTTGAAAGTATTAAAACAGGAAAAGTTTTAAGTTAAGTCAAACACAATTCAACCCCCCCTTCTCGTGTTTGCACCTTCAATTCTTTGTGCAATTAATTTAGATTGAATAATTGGATCATCGAAATTAGAATTTCTAAGTTATATATGATTTATTTACTTAAGGAATTTTAATTTCGATGATCTAACGATTCAATCCTAACTAATTAAACTTACTCTGACTAAGAAATTCAAATTTTTATAATTCAATGATTCAATCTAGCCTAATTAAACTAACTATGATTAAAAAAAATTATTTTTGATGATCCAACGGTGCAATCAAAACTAATCTTGGACTCGAGTTCAGGCGGTGCAAACTTTAGACTTTAATTAATAATAATTATAATATGTATAAATAAAAATACATATTTAAATTATATAATTTTAAGAGTTAAATAAGTTTTTAGTCTCTATAAATATATCATATTTTATTTTTATTCTCTCTAAATTTTCTTCAAATAATGATTCCTCAAATGCTTTTTTATTAAAAATTAACAATTTTGATCACTGTTTTTCAAGTCAAGTCAACTCATGTGTATTATTAGAATTTTTGAATGGTTTTTCTGCATGTTTAGAACATTATAAGAATTTTCACCTATAAAAATTTAGAATTTTTCAACAAAAGATTAATTAAATATAAATTTTTAAGTGTTAAAAGCTTAAAAAATAGTATTTGATTCATCCCTTGTTAAAAATTATAAATTTGTGTAGAAGAGATTCTTAGAAAGTTCTTAACATACATGCAAAAAGTCATTTAAAAGTTTAGACGATACACATGAATTGATTTAAAAGTAGAGATTAAATTTTTAATGAAAAATATTTGAGGGAGTGTTGTTTGAAGAAATTTTTTAACAAACACTAAAAACAAAATATGATATATTTATAGGGACAAAAATTTGTTTATTTCTAATTTTAATATATATATTAAATCTACAAACAATCTAAACATTAAAAAAAATTAGCTTGATGGTAAAATATATGTAATCAAAACTTAGGACATATGTTAGAACTTTGGAGGCTGAATATACGTAATCAAAACTTAGGATATATATATATATATATATATATATATATATATATATATATATATATATATATATATATATAAATAAAAGTTCTATTTATAAATCAAATTTTGAATTTATTTTGTGTAGAAGAATTTTTTATAATGTTGTAAACATACTAAAAAAAATCATTCAAAAATATATGTTGATATTTCAATAGAGACTTAAACTATTTATATGATAATTTTGAGAAACTAAAAAATATAATTTATTTACAAAAATTAAAAAAATTAAAATTTTATCCAAATTAAAAACTTATTTAATTATTATAAATTCCGTACTCAATAAAATTCTAGAGTACAAGACTATTCACCAAAAATTGTTCAACAAAAAAATGAGACAACAGGACCTACTTCACAGACCTTCCTTTTCCTTTGTTCCCACTTAGAGCTGCCACCAACAAAAGTAGCAAAAATTATTTTTCAAAGTCTTGATCCTAAGAATGACCATTTAACACTATAGTATATAGTAACCGAATATGCTTTCTCAAGAATTCTCATGCTCCTCCTTAATTACCCTTTTATACTCTTTTCTAACTGCCACTTCATCACACGCTAAGCATATGCTTCCTAATATTCTAGGCAACCTTTTGCTAATAAATACCCCTCTCACACACCTTTACACATCTTCATAATCACCATATCAAACCAACCCCAAGTTTTGCATTTCAAAAAAATATAATTTTTTACCTCTCGTAAATTTATCTATTTTTTTTATAACATTATGAAGTTTGGGAAAAGACTTAAGCAACAGATTCAAGATTCGTTGCCGGAATGGAGGGACAAATTTTTGTCGTACAAGGAATTGAAGAAACTGTTGCGGCTTATATCGGCGGCACCAAAAATGTTGCTAAATGGGTCAATTGGATATGGAAAAGATGAGGCTGAGTTTATGTACTTGTTGAACAATGAGATTGAAAAGTTCAATGGCTTCTTCGTCGAAAAAGAGGAGGATTTCATTATTCGACACAAGGTAATAATTTCTAATGTTATCTTTTTTTTTACTAGTGACACACTTTTATTTACATTAAAAATGACTTCTAAATATTTCTTTTTTCTTTGTCCGTAAAATATTTCTCTTATATGAGTACATGTCTGTTTGTTCACCCGAAAAAAGAGAGTACATCTCTACTTTTAAAATAAAATAAATGGTTTTCTTTTATAACTTAAAATATAAAGTTTCTCACAAGAAACTCAAGTAAAAGAAATATATATATGTTCTTGTAATATCATGAATCATTTAATTAAATGATGAAACACCCATGCTTATTGAAAATCATTTATTTTTTTACTGTTATGAAGTGCAATTAATGTTTTTAGTAATTTAAAAAAAGATAGATAATATTAGATATTAAAATAGTGTGACATTCGGAAAAAATTATCATCAACGTTGGGCAGACAATAACACGTGTTACTATTATTATGTCTTATTATGGGCACTAGTATAACATTTAGATCCTTTAAAGCACACCATCTTATACAACTATTACTACCTCTCCATTTGTCTCTTGAAAGGAGGATCTTCTTTACCTCCAAAATTTTCATATTCTTAATAAATAGTTAAACATATTACAATATTATTTATTGCGAAATGACGTAGTAGAAATAAGCATCTTGTCAAACGAATGTCCTTAATTCGAATGCCATTGTGTGATTATTTTTGTATTTCTCTTGTTAATTATGGTAATTTATTTTACAAAAACTATATAGTTTGATTTCGAACCCAAAAGCCATAATTACTCGAAATTAAAATTACCACTACACCAACAAATCTTTATGTTAAATGATTGAAAATGTTTTATTTTCCATATTGAATTGGTGAGTTTTAATTGTGGAGGGCAATTCATCATAATTACTCATTCATGCCTAACGAATATTCTTTTGAATATTACTTGAAAGAGTAAAAGCTTAGAATTTTGGCAATATAACCAACCTACCTCGGTTGGAAATTGTGATTACGCTAGCTGGGGGTAGTGCCATGACCACGCGGAAAAGTTAATCAAAATATAATAAACAGAGTTTAAAAACAAATTCGAATCTTCTAATTAAAGTGAATAATTTATCACTTTAGTGAAAAATTTCAGCCAAAAAAAAAATCAGTAATATTGACAATAAATTAATGGATGAATACGAGTAATATTTTTATGTAAATATATAACAAATCTGTGGGAATGAATTTATTCTAGAAATGATTTTTGTTAGAATTAACACGTAGAGATTAATTTTAACCGATCTAATGAAATTAATATTTTTTATTAAATAGATTAAATTTGCATATTTTTATAAAATTTAAAAAATGTTTGATACTTTATCAAATATGTTTAATTTGACTTATCATATACTTTTAAAATACAAGTGAAATGTCGACTATAACAATATATGGAGTTAAAATTATCCGACTTCTGTAATTTTTGGTGTGCATATAGTAGAGTAATTGTTACAGGAGTTAGTCCTAGAGTAATTAATCTCCGCTCATAACAAATTATATTTTAATAAATATCAACTTATATTTTTTTTTTCACTTTACTTTACTTATAACTTACTTTAAAAGATTGAATCTTGGAATCATTCAAAAAAACAGAGTGGAATTCTTTGAAAACTGTGACTATTGTGTGTATATCAAATGAAATTTAGAATAATGTTCTTTTTAATATAAAATTTTAACGTTCTTTTTTTTATTTGTGAAAATTTATATGAATGATCTCATTAAATTTTTATAAAACCCATACATTAGATCTATATGAATTTTATTTAATATAAAAAACAACGTATGTTGGAATTTGTGCCTTGAAGATTACGTTAGTATCACAGCTATGAGATATACGATGTAGTCCATAAGCTTCTTGTAATATGCACATGGATTGTTCAATGAATTCAAACAAAGCTCGTCTATATTTGGTCCATTATTACTTTCACCTATAGCACCTAATTTCTCTCTGTTGCCTATTACATGCTCACTTTTGTTTAGATTAGGTACTCTCTTCTATAACCAACAATTTTCTAGTATATCTTTATGCATGCCTCAATTGTTTTATCAAAATAAAAAATGCATGCTTCAATTATAAATGTAGCAGATATAAATTATACATGCATAGTTTTGATGATTAAAAAAAAATCATGTGATTTTGAAGGATTAGTACATATATCCACTCCACAAAATTAAGTATTGGTTAGGGACATGGTAGAGAAATCATAATATAAATTATCTGTATTGAAAATTTTAATATTTATATAACGTATTAATTTTTTATAAGATATGTTTAATGTATTAAAAATAATACTAATCACACACTCTTTAATATACATTATTTAACATTCTCTATATGATCGGTTAAAATATGCTAGAATCCCAATAAATTTATATGGGATCCACATGTTTTGATGAGAGTGTAATAGAAAGTGTGTTAAATGCCGAAATTATTAAGTTGAACATCATGATTTCGAATTCAGAAGAGTTGGAACCTTAGAATTGTGTGTGTGAATTTCTAGTGGTATATTTAACATTTCATCTATGGACAAAAAAACAGTATGTGTTAAAGAGTGTTATGTTAGTACTTTTCATGTATTAATTATTTTAAAAGCCAAAATATTTATTTTTTTGTTTTGTCAATAGACAGAATCGTAAAAAAAATCGTACATAATTGCAAAGTCTCGAGTTCGAATCCGCGACATGTTATTCAAACTAATAAATATTTTTCAATTGAGCTTAGACTTTACGTATTAAAAGCTAAAATATTTATTATTTCTTTTAATATTTTTGGTTCGTTAGAAACACCGGTTTATTTGCCCCTTAATGAAATATATTAGACAAAAATATTATCCTTTAAGGCAATTAATTTCTTTTTTTCTTGTTATGTTGTACTATAGTGTTTATGTCTCTTATATAGAGATAATGTACCATGAAAAGTTATGATTACAAAGAAAATTGAAAAATAAATGGTGTATGAGATTTTAGAATTGGATTTTGAATGCAGGAAGTACAACAGAGAATCAAGAGAGTAGTTAGTTTATGGGGACCAAATGGTAGTGAGCCTTCAGAAATAGATTATAAAGAGGAAATGGAAAAAATTAGAAAAGCTATTGTTGATTTCCATGGTGAAATGGTTCTCTTAGTAAACTACAGCAACATTAATTATACAGGTACCGCATTTTTTGACTTAAACTTTCCCAAATATAGAAGGGAAGTATAAATTCTTGTTATGTTTAATCAGTTGTTGCTATTTTCTGAAGGCTTCAATTAGAGTATTAAAATTGATTTTGTTTTCTTAAGACCGTGATTAGAGTAAAAATACACATGTTTAGTTTGATTAAAAGTGATTAAGAGTAATTTTTATGTTGAGTTGATTATATGTTTAAGAGTGATACATTACTTTAGTCTTTAAAATTATAGGGGTGAGTCAATTGATTCCTATAACAAAGAAATTTGATTATGATCGTTAAATTGAAATTTCTCAATCATACTAGTACTTTTGGTCAATCAATTTATTTTCTAAAACTATTTTGAAAAATTAATGTGATCAAATATTTTAAATTTCAACGATTTTTAAAATTTTCTTATTTAAAAAACTAAATTGTTCCACTCTTCTAGTTTTCTAAACTATGTTGATTTTTCATTAAAAAATTTACACTATGTTTTAAATTAAACTTGTTTTTTAAATAAAAACATCAAATATGCATTGCTTTAAGTTCAAACTCAACCATAATGAAATCAATTTTGTAAAGTAAATTCAAATCCAAATCATTTTTATTAAATTATGTCCAAATCGTGTATATGAAACTATAACCTCAAATAACATAATTCAAATTTCTTAGACGACGGTTCTGAAATAATAATCAATTAGTATTAATTTTATAAATAATTATCTCTCTTTCCCAACATTTTTTAAAAAATTCGTCAAACTTTAACAAAAATACATTGCTGATTTTTGCAGGGTTGGCTAAAATTTTGAAGAAGTATGACAAGAGAACAGGAGGTCTACTTCGTTTGCCGTTCATTCAAAAAGTATTGGAGCAACCCTTTTTCACAACCGATCTAATCTCAAAACTTGTGAAGGAATGTGAAAGCATAATTGATGCAGTGTTTCCAGCTGAAGAAGAAGCTGAAAGAGCAATAGAAGATATAGTAGTAGCTGGTGAAGGAATTTTTAAGAACACAGTTGCAGCATTACTTACGATGCAAGAAATGAGAAAAGGTAGCTCTACACAGAGTCCCTTTTCTCTGCCTCCTCTCAATTTGCCAGATTCTGATCTCATCCAATCAATACAACTTAATGCTGCTGTTCCAATTGTTTAGTTATTCAAATTGATGATGATGATGATGATGATGATGATTATAGGTAGAAATATTTGATCAGAAATTAGATAGATATAATGAGGTGTGACACATTTTGGAGGACACATGATAGTTGATCTTAATTTACATTCTCAATTTGATTAAGAAACATGTCAATTACTTGAGATATGAAAACGAGAGCTTTTTCAAGGATGAATATTTAGTCATTAAATATTTTGATAATTAAATTATATTTGGTTTTATATGGTCAATGTATTGGTTTTCTATTTATTTACTAAGGAAATGAAAAATAGGTATTTGTCCGTTGGTGATTTTCGTACTCAATTAGGAAAGGACATACTAGAATAAAATTTAGATTAATTAAATTATTTGACTTTAGTGGTTAATGAGTTTCACTTAAATACAAATCTTAAGAGAATCTAAATTTGAGTTTTGATTAGAACAGACAGACTTTATTAGAACCCAAACAACAATGCGATTTTCATCCTAATTATTTTGTTCAATAGTTAAATAAAATATCACATTGAAATTTTGTTTAAAAAGAAAGGAGAAAATTTAAATAACTATGAATTCGGTACTTCTAAAAGTTAGCCAAAATAATATCGGAAACTAACTAATAGTCCAGCAAAGTAAATTAGTTATTCGATGTAAACTTTGATTGAAAGTTCAAGATGAAAATGTTGGAAATGGAGAACGTTATCCGTTTGTAGTAAGAAAACGGAGAACGTTCTCCGTTTCAAGAGTTGTGTAATTCAAGTTTAATGTTGATTGTTTGTAATCACTAACTAACTAATCATTTAATTAGTTAGTTAGTTAGAATGAATGTAATCAAAACAATGTATATAAAGCATAGCTACATCAATGAAAGTTTAACAAGTCCATTCATTCACATTGATTCTATCCTTCTATTTTTCTTGCACTTGAAGCAATAGCTTGAAAGCTAATAATTGGTATCTAGAGCAACGTTTCGATCGCAAAGTGATAAACACGAGTGAAGTTTGAGGATCAAACACGAGTGAAGTGAAGATGAATTCAAGTGCAAACATTGGAAGTTTCCCATCCCATATACCACATTTTGATGGAAAAGATTGGGATAGACGGAGAGTGCAGATTCGAGCGTTGTTTGGATTTCAAGAAGTGTTAGAAATCATAGAGAATGGTTTTGAAGAGCTGGGTGTCTATCCAACAGAGGAGCAAAGGTCGATTTTTAAAGAAAACAAGAAAGATTGCAAGGCCACTTTCATTCTTCACCAATGCCTTGACACATCCAACTTTGACAAGATTTCTGATGCAAGAAGTGCAAAAAAATCCTGGGACATTCTGGAGAATGGTTATTCTGGAGGAACCAAGGTCAAGAAAGTGAAGTTGCAGACCCTATAGAGACAATATGAATTGCTGCAAGGAGAAGGTGTCTGATCTGATTTCAAGATTGAGAAGCATCACAAATCAGATGGCTGGCTGTGGGGATAAGCTTACTGAATAGAAACTATGTGAAAAGATATTCAGATCTTTGCATCCCAGGTTTGACTATATTGTATGTGCCATAGAAGAATCTAAAGACATTTCCACATTGAGTCTTGAAGATTTGCAAGCTACTTTAGAAGCACTAGAATTGAGAATAGATGGAAGAAGTGGGGTTAAATATGGAGATCAAGCACTGGTTGCGCAAACCAATAAGAAAGGTGATCGGGAAAAGAAGTGGAAGAAGAATAAGTTCAAGGAATTTGATGACGATTCAGAGTCGTCATCAAAAGGCATCAATACAAGTGGTAAATCAAAAGGAAAATCAAGAAACTTTGATAAGAAGAAGGTGCAATGTTACAACTGTGAGAAGTTTGGACATTTTTCTCGTGAATGATAGGTTGAAAAAGGAGGAAAATAGAAGAAGAATGAAGATGAAGCCTGTGCTGCTCAAGAAGATGACTCAGATTCAGAAACAGTCGTGTTGTTGGCTGCCACAAATGAAGAACGTTCTTCATTTTCAGAAACAGTCTTGTTAATGGCTACCACAAACGAAGAACATTTTTGGGTGTGTTCAAACAGAGAATGTTCTTCGTCCCAAGTCTGGTTTCTTGATACTAGTTGCTCTAAATAGATGACAAGCCAAAGTGAATGGTTGGTGGATGTTGATACATCAAGAAAGAGCAAGATCAGGGGACAAGTGGCAGAAGGAGAGTATGGTTTGTTGGAACCAAGTTGGTTCTAAGTACTTAGGATTTTGATGTTTACAAAAGCACTCCATGTAATCTTATTTTGAACCTTGAATTATTAAATCAAATGTCACCAGAAGTTGAAGATTGCAGAAGCAGAAAATGCATCCATAATGCATTCTAGAATTACCAGAGGATACACCAGGATGTCAAAACACTACCAGAGGATATCTTTGCTGGCCCAGATCAGAAGGAAGCAAAGTCAGAAGGAGACCTGGACCAGAGCAGAAGGAAGCCTGCCATAGGGAGAGTTGTTCCAGACCAGAATATGTCAAATGTCAGATTTATTCCAGAAGTTATTCTGACCAGAAGATAGCCTGGTAGTGAAATGATAAACAGTCTAGACTTGTTCCAGACTTAATCAGAGGATGAATTAATGGGTCCAGAACAAGAGAATTAACCCAGATTTGACCCAAACCAGAAGATAGCATGGTTCAGGGTATGAAACTAAGTCCAGACCAGAAGAAATGATTTCCAGAATTGATCCAGACCTGATCCAAAATCAAAGGTAAAATGTCCAGACTGAAATATTATTTGTCCAGATTTAATTTCAGTTTAATCCAGACCAAGTCTAGAATTGGTCCAGATCAGAGCGAAGATTTTCAGATCAATGGTTCAGATTTAATTATTTGGCCCAGTGTTGGCCGAGATCAGAAGATCAGACCATGGCCCAGTATTGGCCGAAATCAGAAGGTCAGAATGAGTGGATCAGCAATGGCCGAGATCAGAGGATCACAGCAGATCAGTTTGCTGGACCAGGATGGCCGAGATCAGAAGATCAGAAGGTTAGGAAGTGTGGTCCAGGGATGGCCGAAATCAGAGGATCACAACATATCAATTAGTATGGTCCAGATGTGGACTAGCGTAGAAGATCAAATGGTCCATAATTAATCATGAGGATTAACGGTGGAGATTTTAATTTATTTTGATCAAAGTATTAAAAAGATTTGTTACAAAAATAAAGTGAAGTATTGTGGAACTCAGGAGCTGTTGGCGGGAAGGAACTAAAGACTTGATTGGCCAGTTATTTTGAAAGAAAATATGAAGCTTAATAAAATATATGTTTTTTATTTAAATAAAGCCCAATTGGTCATGTTATTTTTGCAAGAGAATCCAGCAAGATTCAGCTCGAAATTAAGCTTGGAAGAGGCTCAAATTTGCATCTATAAAAGGAGGCTCAAGGCAGAATACTTTGTATCGAAAATCACAAAAGAGTCATACACTTCCAAAGCAAACACTCAAGTTTTCAGTGAGGTTAATTGTGAGTTCCAGCTTTCAAGAAGCAAGCACTCGTGTTATTTTCTTTCCCTTGTGTTAGATCTAAGTTGTTGAAGTAGAGTCTACAATCTGAGGGAGTCAGAAGGGGTAGCATATTACTTGGCAATTAGATTCAAGGCGTTGTAATTCTTCTACAATCTGGGGTTGTCAGATTGGCAGGAGAAGAGTTGACTTAGGAAGTCAAGGTGCTGTATTCCTCAAGAGTCTAGGATTGTTAGACTGTTTGAGAAGACTGACTTGGAGGGTCAGTGGAACTGTTGTAATTCAAGGTTTGAATTAGCGAAATCCTTCAAGGTGAAGGGACTGGACGTAGCCTCATTAACGGTGAACCAGTATAAAAATTCTGTGTTTTATTTTTACTATATATCCGCTGCTAACTCTGTTTTTATTCATACATCAAGTTTTGTTTTAAAAGTGTAAAAACAGGAAAAGTATTCAAGTTAGTCAAACACAATTCAACCCCCCCTTATCGTGTTTGCACCTTCATGGTTGGGATGGAAGGAAGTGCTCAACTCAAAAATATAGTGAAAATGACGAGCTCAGTGGAGAAAGAAGGTTTTGTTGTTGTAGATGCAGGTGCAGGTGCAGGGGAAGAACCTGTGTAGATGAGAAAGAAAGTGATGGTGGAGAGGGTGGTTTTTCGTCGTATCATAACCATGATAATCAAAATCAATTCAATGAAGGTAGTGAAGAGATGGAGGAGAGTGATCCATCAGCTGATGTCGCCAAGTCCTTGGAAGAAGTTCCCAATGACAGTAAGAAACTTGAAGTCTGAGTGAAGGACCTTGAGTAAAAAGAGAATCTACATGAAATCCGGATGAAGGAGCTCCAGTTAAAAGAAAAGAGACTTAAAGACCAATTGGAGGAGTTTCAATCAAAAGAGGAGGAATTCAAAAGCTGAGTGAAGGAGTTTGAATAAAAAAAAGATGAGTTCAGAGATTGAGTCAAAGAGCTTAAGGATTTTGAAAGCCAAATGGAGGATTTTACTGTTGGAACCAAGTTGGTTCTAAGTACTTAGGATTTTGATGCTTACAAATGTACTCAATGTAAACTTATTTTGTACTTTGAATTATTAAGTTAAATGCCCCAGAAACTGAAGGAAACAGAAGCAGAGATCAAAGGATTCCAGAAAAATGAATTCTGGATTGACCAGAAGATATCCAGGAATGTCAAAAATATCACCAGAATATATCTTTGCTGGCCCAGATCAGAATGAAGAAAAATCAGAAGGAAACATGGATCATATCAATGGAAAGCTTGCCATAAGGAGAGTTGTTCCAGACAAACAAGAATCAAATATCAATTTTATTCCAGAAGTTATTCTGACCAGAAGATGGCCTGGCAGTGAAAAATTACACAGTCCAGACTTGTTCCAAACTTGACCAGAAGGTATGTTTATAAGTCCAGAACAACAGAATCAATCCAGATATGACCCAGACAATAAGAGAGCATGATTCAGGGCATGAAACTAAGTCAAGACAAGAAGAAATGATTTCCAGAATGATCCAGACCTGATCTAAAATCAAAGGTAAAATGCCCAGACTGAAATATTTATTGTCCAGATTTAATTTCAATTTAATCCAAACCAAAGTCCAGAATTAGTCCAGATCAGAGGGAAGATTTCCAGGTCAGTGGTTCAGAAATAATTATTTGGTCCATTAATGGTCCAGATCAGAAAATCAGACCATGGCCCAGTGTTGGCCGAAATCAGAGGGACAAGATGTGCAAGTCTAGAAATGGCCGAGTCCAGAAGATTTCAGCATATCAGGCGCGCATCCAGGCTGGCCGAAATCAGAAGATCAGAGGGTTAGGAAGTGTGGTCCAGGAATGGTCGAAATCAGAAGATCACAGCATAACAATCAGTATGGTCCAGATGTGATTTATTCAGTGGTCCAGATTTAATCAGGAAATTTATACGGTGGAGAATTTAATTTATTTTGATCAAAGGATTAAAAAAATCTATTACAAAAATAAAGGAAGAGGATGAAGACATTGACACAATGTTCTGCAGATTCTAGACTTTGGTATCATGACTGAAAGTATTAAACAAAAGCTATACCACTGAAGATCATGCATGGAAAATTCTGAGAAGTCTACCAAAAAGGTGGAGACCAAAGGTTACTGCAATTCAGGAAGCTAAGGATCTGAGTACCTTGAGGCTGGAAGATCTGATCAGCTCACTCAGGTCTCATTAAATAGAACTGGAAGAAGATGAACCAAAGAAGAAGAAGAATCTGGCTCTGAAGTCGAAACAGAAGAAAGTTGCAAGGGCAGCATCAGAATCAGAGGATAGTGATAGTAACAGTGATGATATGGCTTACTTAACCAAAACGATGGCTAAGATCTGGGAAAACAGGAAGAACAGAAGATTCAATAAGAAACATAACAACAAAGATAAGGAAGAATCTGACAAGAAGAACATCATCTGTTATGGATGCAATGAATCTGGACATATCAAGTCAGAATGTCCTAATCTGGAAAAAGGCAAACAGGACAAGAAGAGTTCCAGATACAGAAAGAAGGGTCTGATGGCTGCCTGGGATGTATCAGAATCAGAGGAAGAATCGTCTGATGAAGAAGAGGCAGAAACAACAAAGATGGCTCACATTAAGTCTGCTTCTGGACCTCATAAAGGCACGAATTCCAGAAGGAAAGCAGGGAGAAGGAAGAATGATCGAAGCAGTCATTCAAGCAAGTCTGGAAGCACATCAGAGGAAACAATTCTGTCTCTGATGGCTCATACCAACTCAAGTTCTGAATACAGCTCAAGCTCTGAAACAGAATCAGAAGATGAAGACAATGAGGTATTTTCTGATTTGTCTAAATCTGAATTAATTGAGACTTTAAAAGACTTGTTAAATGCAAACAATAAAAGGTCTTTAAAACTGAAAACTCTTAGGGAAGATAAGGAAAATCTAACCAAAGAAGTCCAAGTTTTAAAGAATCGAAATTCTGAGTATGCCACTGAAAACAAAAATTTTAAAACTGATGTTGCAAGACTCAAATCTGAAAACCAAACTCTGAAAAGTAATAATTGTTCCACTTCCGAAACTGTTTGTAAATCTGATATGCATGAGCAAGTTTTTCAAAACTTTATTTCCAATGGAATGGAAAGAAGTAAAAATGCATCTATGATTTATGGAAACAGTAATTTTGGAAAAAGAGGTCTTGGTTTTACAGAAACAATTACTGAAAATAAAGCTGTTCATTCTGATGTTTTATGTAGTGTTTGTGCCAAGAAAGGTCACTCTGAAGTATCTTATCCAATGGTAAAATCTGAACAAGATCAGAGAGCTATTACAACTAACAAACCTGGACCCAATCAGTTCTAGGTACCAAAAGATCAAATTGTCTATGTTGCAGATATTCTGAGCAACCAGAAGGAGACACCAACAATGGTGCCTGGACAATGGATGTTGGCAACGCACAACCAGAAGAAGGTTTATGTTCCAACATCTACCAAACAGAAGCAAAGTGACTCTGGTAGAAGAAGAACTAGTCAACACAATACCTATCAGAACCAGAACCAGAATTATAGGAGGAACAGGAAATATCAAGGATATCACTCGTATCAGAACAAGAACTGGAACCAGTATCAGAGGAACTGGAACCAGAACTAGAACCAGTACTAGAAGCACAGAAACTGGAACCAGTATCAGAGATACAGGAACTGGAACTAGAACCAACACTGGAACCAGAACCAGAATTGGAGGCACAGAAACTGGAACCAGAATCAGAATCAGTACCAGAACTAGAACCTGAATAGGTATCAGTATCAAAGGTTGAGGTATGATCATCAGAACTACTCTAATTATCAAAATCAGTATAATTACCAGAACCACCATAAGTTCCAGAATCACTAGAGGAATATGGTGTATAAGCCAAAACAGAAATTAATGAATCAGAATCAAGAGAGTTCTTCAAACTCTCCAGTGAGATTCATCAAGACTACAAACCTGGAAGGGAATTCAAATTCCCTCATCCAAACTATGTAATCTCAGAACATATAGATTAGGAATCTGAAAATTAGAAGCAAGAGGATTTTCAAAGTAAACCTGAGGCTACATCTTGCTGTAAATACTATTATTATTTAATATTTACTGTGATAACAAGAAGCTTGATCTTAACAAATCAAAGCTAGATAAGTATTCTGCAGGTTTTCAAAACATCAGAGGAACCAGGTGATTCACACGAATTGAACACTCAGAAGAAACAACATTCTAGTGGTTTCAAAAACAAACAGAAACCACCAGAAGCAGAATTAATGGTTTGGCTGTACTAAGTTCATTTTTTTGATTTATATTATGGTATATGACAAACTTCTTGACAAATCAAAGCAAGATAAAGATAGTACAGGTTCATCAGAACCAAAGGGAGCAGAAGCAGAACGAATGGTTTGGCTGTATTGAGTTAAATTTTAACTTATTTGATTTGCATTATGTAAAATGACAAACTGCTTGATCTTAACAAATCAAAGCAAGATAAAAATAGTGCAGGGAGCAGAAGCACAAGAAACAGAAGTACCTGGAAAGGTAAAGGATACAAGCAAGTCAGCAACACATGACAAATCTTCAAAAGATAAATCTGATCAAGTCAGAAACAACCAAGATAAGTCAGAAGAGAAATCTGGATATTTAGCAGAATCTGAAGCTGTTACAGATTCACCAGAACCAGAAGCTGATTCATCAGAATCAGAAACTATTACAGAACCAGAAGCTAATGCGAACCAAGCATTGTTGATGATGTTTTGGCAGAGGAAGGTTGGATACTTGCAATGCAAGAAGAGCTGAATGAAATTCAAAGGAATGACTTTTGGGATCTAGTATCCAGACCAAACAGAAGCATTTTTGGAACCAAGTATGTATTCAGAAACAAATTCAATGAAAAGGGTGAAGTTGTAGCTCAAGGATACAGTCAACAGAAAGGTATGGATTACACTGAGACTTTTGTTCAAGTGGCCAGGTTAGAAGCATTTAGAATTCTCTTATCATTTGCTGCTAATCATGATATAATGCTGTATCAAATGGATGTCAAAAGTGCATTCTTAAATGGCTACATAAAGAAGTCTATGTCAAACAGCCCCCTGGTTTTGAAAATTCTGATTTTCCAGACCATGTTTTTAAACTTAAAAAGTCTTTATATGGTTTAAAACAAGCACCAAGGGCATGGTATGACAGACTTAGTAACTTTCTGCTTAAGAATGAATTTAATAGAGGCCAGATTGATAATACACTATTTAGGAAATCCATTAAACATGATATTCTGATTATTCAAGTCTATGTTGATGATATCATATTTGGATCAACTAATGGCACTTTGTGCAAAGAGTTTTCAGACCTAATGCAGAAGGAGTTCTAAATGAGCATGATGGGAGAACTTAAGTTCTTCCTGGGAATTCAGATTCATCAAGGCAAATCAGGTATACTCATTCACCAATCAAAATATACTAAAGAACTTCTCAAAAAGTTCAAGATGAGTGACTGCAAGCCAATGGCCATCCCCATTCACCCAACCTGCTCACTTGAGAAAGATGAAACCAGCCAAAAGGCAGACCAGAAAACATACAGAGCTGGAAAGGAAAAGTATAAGTGGCCACTGCACTTTGTTCTGTGATAACACTTCAGCCATAAACCTAACCAAGAACCCTATCTTACACTCTAGAGCCAAACACATTGAAATAAAACAGCATTTCATTAGGGACCATGTTAATAAAGGGACTTTGAGCATCCAGTTTGTGGACACTGATCATCAATGGGTTGATATCTTCACCAAGGCATTACCAGAAGATAGGTTCGAGTTCATTAAGAAGCATCTCAGCATGACCTCCATATCTGACTAGCTCAAGTAGTCATCTTAGGAGTTTTTAAAATTTCTTGCAATTTTATTTTATGTCTTTAAATTTCAGTTTTTACTTTCTGTAATTTGTAAAGAGAAAAACAAAAAATACAAAAATAGTAAGACCACTTTTTGGTTGATGACAAAAAGGGGGAGAAAGAGAAAGAAAGGAGAAATAAGTAGAAAAGGAGAGATAAAAAGAAAGAAGGAGAGGAAAAGAAAGAGAGAAAACAAAAGGAGTTGAAAAGGAGAGGAAACAGGGAGAGAGAAAAACAAAGAAAGAAAAAGAAAGAGTGAAAACAGAAGGAGTTGAAAAGGAGAGGAAATGTGAAGAGAGAAAAAGAAAGAGAAAAAAAAGAAGGAGTTGAAAAGGAGAGGAGAAGAGAAGAAAAGAAAGAGAGAACAAAGAAGGAGTTGAAAAGGAGAGTATCAGACTTAGGGGGAGAGATTGGTCTGAGGGGGATTAATTCAAATTCTTCGAGTCATAGGTTAGACAAATAAGTTAAGGTTTTGTCATCATCAAAAAGGGGGAGATTGTTGGAACCAAGTTGGTTCTAAGTACTTAGGATTTTGATGCTTACAAATGTACTCAATGTAAACTTATTTTGTACTTTGAATTATTAAGTTAAATGCCCCAGAAACTGAAGGAAACAGAAGCAGAGATCAAAGGATTCCCAGAAAATGAATTCTGGATTGACCAGAAGATATCCAGGAATGTCAAAAATATCACCAGAAGATATCTTTGCTGGCACAGATCAGAATGAAGAAAAATCAGAAGGAAACATGGATCATATCAATGGAAAGCCTTCCATAAGGAGAGTTGTTCCAGACAAACAGGAATCAAATATCAATTTTATTCCAGAAGTTATTCTGACCAGAAGATGGCCTGGCAGTGAAAAATTACACAGTCCAGACTTGTTCCAGACTTGACCAGAAGGTATGTTTGTGAGTCCAGAACAAGAGAATCAATCCAGATATGACCCAGACAATAAGAGAGCATGATTCAGGGCATGAAACTAAGTCAAGACAAGAAGAAATGATTTCCAGAATGATCCAGACCTGATCTAAAATCAAAGGTAAAATGCCCAGACTGAAATATTTAGTGTCCAGATTTAATTTCAATTTTATCCAGACCAAAGTCCAGAATTAGTCCAGATCAGAGGGAAGATTTCCAGATCAGTGGTTCAGAAATAATTATTTGGTCCAGTAATGGTCCAGATAAGAAAATCAGACCATGGCCCAGTGTTGGCCGAAATCAGAGGGACAGGATGTGCAAGTCCAAAAATGGCCGAGTCCAGAAGATTTCAGAATATCAGGCGCGCATCTAGGCTGGCCGAAATCAGAAGATCAGAGGGTTAGGAAGTGTGGTCCAGGAATGGTCGAAATCAGAAGATCATAGCATAACAATCAGTATGGTCCAGATGTGGACTAGCGCATAAAGATCCAATGGTCCAGATTTAATTAGGAAATTTATACGGTGGAGAATTTAATTTATTTTGATAAAAGGATTAAAAAGATTTATTACAAAAATAAAGTGAGGTGTTGTGGAATTCAGGAGCTGTGGCGGGAAGGAACCAACAGATTTAATTGGCCAGTTATTTTGAAAGGAAATCTGAAGATATGTTTTTTATTTATATAAAGCCCAATTGGTCAAGTTATTTTTGCAAGAGAATCCAGCAAGATTCAGTTTGAAATTAAGCTTGGAAGAGGCCCAAATATGCATCTATAAAAGGAGGCTCAAGGCAGATTACTTAGCATCGAAAATCACAAAAGAGTCATACACTTCCAAAGCAACAACTCTCAAATTTTCATATAAGTCAATTGTGAGTTTCAGCTTTCAAGAAGCAAGTACTCGGTTATTTTCTTTCCACTGTGGCAAATCTAAGTTGTTGAAGTAGAGTCTACAATCTGAGGGAGTCAGTAGAGGTAGCAAGTTACTTGGCAATTAGATAGGGTTGTATCTAAGTTGTTGAAGTAGAGTCTACAAACTGAGGGATTCAGAAAGGGTAGCAAGGTACTTAGCAATTAGATTCATAGTGTTGTGAATTCTTCTACAATCTGCGGTGTCAGATTGGCTGAAGAACATGAGTTTTTTTCCTCAAAGAAGTCTAGGATTGTTAGACTATTTGAGAAGACTGACTTGGAGGGTCAGTAGCAAGGTTGTAATTCAAGGTTGAATTAGTGAAATCCTTCAAGGCGAAGGGACTGGACGTAGCCTCGTTAACGGTGAACCAGTATAAAATCTGTGAGTTTTTATTTTTATTTTTATCCGCTGCTAACTCTGTTTTAATTATACATCAAGTTTTGTTTTGAAAGTATTAAAACAGGAAAAGTATTCAAGTTAAGTCAAACACAATTCAACCCCCCCTTCTCGTGTTTGCACCTTCATTTACAACAGAGGATGTGTTGTTGGTTGAACCAGAAGATGATGGTTCAAAGAAAGTCAATGATGTGGAGGTTGCGCAGGACCCAGAAAGTGATGCAGAGGACGTGTTGCAGGCTAAGTCAGAAGAAGTTGCTGGCAAGCAAAAGATGGAAGCTCAGTTGTAAAAAGTTAAGAAGGAGAGTAGTTCTGATGACTATTCCTCTGAATCTAAAGATGAGAAACTTGCTGCTAAGGTGGTTGTTCCTGCTAAAAGGAAGCCAGCTGAAAGCTCTAATAGTGATAGTTCAAAGTCTGATTCTGATGACAACAAGAATAAAAATCCTACAGCTACCATAACTAAGAAAGTGGAGACTAGTGAAAGTTCAGATGATGATTCAAGTGAAAGTGATGATGATAGTAGATCTGATAAAGACACCAAATCTGAAAAAGTTTCTAGTGGAACTCCAAAGAAAAATGAGAAGGGAGTACAGGATGTTGCAGATGTCAAAGAGCCCATTCATCTTGAAAAGTCCACTCTTTGTGGAGAAAATATTGATATAGCTAATGATGAGGGGAAATCCAATACTGCTGATGAAGAGTTACAAGCATCAAAAGAAAAAATTGATGACAAAGGAGCTGAGGAGTCTTAAGTTGTTCAGAACAAGGATGAAGGAAAGTTTGAACAACCACAGAAGGAGACAAAGCAAGATGGTGGATCTGGAGAGCTAGAGAAATCAAAAGTTGTCCTTACTGCTGAGAAAACAATTGAAGTGGAAGGAGAAAATAAAGAGAAAAATAACAGACTCACTTGTGAGGCTGAAGGAGAAACCAAGGAAAATATGCATGATGAAGATTCTGATGATTTTCATGGTGAAGATATTAATGCAACCAATGGGAAACTTGAGAATGGGTTGAAGAGTGGTTCAAAACCTGATGTAAACAAAGCTAAAGAAAGGAAGACATCATATCCAAAATAGAATGAGAATGGTGCTAGTAATAAAGTTGAAAGGGAAAAAAATTCTAGTGGAGAAAATGTTTGAGCAGCTGAAATGTTTAAGAGAAGGATTAACATCAGAGGAAGAATGAAATCATCTTCAAGTATTTGGACCAAACAAATTGGAAGAGAAAAAGGAGAGCAAGTTTTTGAAGGTCTTCGAGTGTATGTAGAATCCTTTATCATGGGTAATGGAAGTTGCTCTCATGGCTGGTTTAGCACCCAAAACAAGGGTTGTGAGAGATGGTCGAAGAGTTAAGAAGATTACTAGGTGTAGAATCACTTAAAAACTTGAATTAAAGGAAAGTGTTAGAAATGGAGAACGTTCTTCGTTTCAAGAGTTGTGTAACTCATGTTTACTGTTGATTGTTTGTAATCACTAACTAAGTAATCACTTAATTAGTTAGTTAGTTAGTTAGTTAGAATGAATGTAATCTAAGCAATGTATATAAAGCATAGCTACATCAATGAAAGTTCAACAAGTCCATTCATTCACATTGATTCTATCTTTCTTCTTTTCTTGCACTTGAAGCAATAGCTTGAAAGCTAACAGAAAAGATATTTGTATGAGTGTTTTAATTTTTTAAAATAAGTTTCCAGGAATATAACAAGAACCAATCAAGAACAAGAAAGAAATTTAACTTAAAAAACATATTAGACCAGAAATGATTAAGGAGATGAATGATCACCAGAAAGATTTAAATAGTTAAGTTTTGAATGAATCAACTCAACTATCTCAAAACAATGTGAAATGTAGATTTTGGTCTCATTAGAAAAAATTTAAATGGAACTTTACGAGTCAATGGTGATGGTCATTGATTTGAATAAAATAGTGGGAGCATATTTAATAAAGTCATGTTACATCTGGTTTAATCATTATAGTTAAGTTGTGCATGTTTACATACTTTAAATTATCATGAAATGAAATACAATATTAATTTTGAAATTACAAGATATATCTAGAAATAAATTTCTAAAATGGTACTAATATGTGAGAATGACCCTCAAATTTTTAGAAAAATTGTATATTTTGAACAACTAAGTCTTGAGTAACCTACTCTTACTAAGGCCGAATGGATGCTTTTAAGAAGCATCAAGTTGATTCTTTAAATGTAGGATATTTCGATTTTGTGATCAAGAAAATGTATGATACAATTATTAACATCATTATGCTATGCACTTCATATTATTGGTACATTGAGAACCAAGATAAATTCAAATTTTCAATTGTCAAGAGTTGACCATTGGCTTGGTCCCAAAAGAGTTGTTTGTTGATTATAGTCAGAAAAATGAGATTATATTAATGGTCTATTGAAAACTCTTTAACAAGTGTACTAAATCGTTACAGTAATAAAGTGATAAGTAAAAATTGTCTCCACATATATTGTTATTAATTTAGTAACGCAACAAAATTGCAAACACTTAGGTAACAAAAAGATTATAAGTTGGTTGATCGAACAAACTGAAGGTGCAAACACGAGAAGGGGGGTTGAATTGTGTTTGACTAACTTGAATACTTTTTCTGTTTTTACAATTTTAAAACAAAACTTGATGTATGAATAAAACAGAGTTAGTAGCGGATATAAAGTAAAAATAAAAACACAACGAGGCTACATCCAGTCCCTTCACCTTGAAGGATTTCACTAATTCAAACCTTGAATTACAACAGTTCTACTGACCCTCCAAGTCAGTCTTCTCAAACAGTCTAACAATCCTAGACTCTTGAGGAATACAGCACCTTGACTTCCTAAGTCAAGTCTTCTGCTACCAATCTGACAACCCCAGATTGTAGAAGGAATTACAACACCTTGAATCTAATTGCCAAGTAATCTGCTACCCCTTCTGACTCCCTCAGATTGTAGACTCTACTTCAACAACTTAGATCTAACACAAGGGAAAGAAAATAACACGAGTGCTTGCTTCTAGAAAGCTGGAACTCACAATTAACCTCATTGAAAACTTGAGTGTTTGCTTTTGGAAGTGTATGACTCTTTTGTGATTTTCGATACTAAGTCTTCTGCCTTGAGCTTCCTTTTATAGATGTGAATTAGGGCCTCTTCCAAGCTTAATTTCGAGCTGTATCTTGCTGGATTCTCTTGCAAAAATATCTTGACCAATTGGGCTTCACTTAAATAAAAAACATATCTTTTTAAGCTTCAGATTTGCTTTCAAAAATAACTGGCCAATCCTGTCTTTAGTTTCTTCCCGCCAACAGCTTCAGAACTCCCATACGACTTCAACTTATTTTTGTAACAAATCCTTTTAATACTTTGATCAAATTTAATTAAATCTCCACCGTTAATCCTCATGATTAAATCTGGACCGTTTGATCTTCTGCGCTAGTCCACATCTGGACCATACTAAGTGATCTGCTGTGATCCTCTGATTTCGGCCAACCCTAGACCACACTTTCTGATCTTCTGATCTCGGCCAACCTAGTCTAGCAAACTGATCTGTTGTGATCCTCTGATCTCGGCCAATGCTGGACCACACATTCTGACCTTCTAATTTCGGCCAACACTGGGCCATGGTATGATCTTCTGATCTCGGCCAACACTGGGCCATATACTTAAACCTGAACCATTGGTCTGAATATCTTCCCTCTGATGTGGACCAATTCTGGACTTGGTCTGGATTGAACTGAAATTAACTCTGGACAAATAATATTTCAGTCTGGACATTTTACCTTCTTATTTGGATCAGGTCTGGATTAAATATGGACATCATTTCTTCTGGTCTGGACTTAGTTTCATACCCTGAACCATGCTATCTTCTGGTCTGGGTCAAATCTGGATTGAATCTGTTGTTCTGGACCCATTAATTTATCCTCTGATTAAGTCTGGATCAAGTGGGTTGTTTTTATCATTTCACTGCCAGGCCATCTTCTGGTCATAATAACTTCAGGACTAAGTATGACTTATGATGCCTTCTGGTCTAAATCAAGTCTCCCTCTGGCAGGCTTCCTTCTGGTCTGGTCTAGGTTTCCTTCTGACTTTGCTTCCTTCTGATCTGGGCCAGCAAAGATATCCTCTGGTAATTCCAGGATGCATCCTCTGGTACCTTCTGGATGCATTTTCTGGTGTCTTGATCTTCTACCTCTGGAAACTTCATTTTATGGTGACATTTAATGTAATAATTCAAGGTTCAAAATAAGATTACATGGAGTGCTTTTGTAAACATCAAAATCCTAAGTACTTAGAACTAACTTGGTTCCAACACAAACGTAAATTTAACTAGAGAAAATTCAATAAGAGAAAAACAATTAGAGAATTCGAACCACCTTATTTTCACAATGTAATTATTAATTTACTATTTTAGCAATCCAACCTATTTGATTACGTCAATTAGCAAACTAGACTAAGACCAATTATTTGACTCAAAATCCCTTTTTTATAATAATGAACCCTAATTCCTTAGGTGATTTGGCTTGTTACTCAAAACATGTGCAAACGTTAATTTATTAAAAACATGTTAATACTCTATATTCCTATAATAATATTGAAACATGAACATATATTTTGGTTCTGGTTATTACAGCCTATTTTCCAATAATGAAATAATACCTAGATTAAAAAATATATGAATAATCAAATATATTTTAATTGCATAAATAACATACGAAAATCAAAACTACATAGATTCAAGAAAGTTCATCTAATCCCTAATCAATGGAAAAGTTAGTTCATGATTCAGAACATAATAACAATCAAAAAGATGAAATTACACATAAAAAAGATGGATTGAATCTTTACTTCTTGCTTCAAAGAGTGAAATCTTCAACTCCCAAGCCTACAAGATGTGCACAATATGATCTCCAATGTCTCCTACGTCAGAACTCTCAAAAATATGAGTTTCTAGCTTAAATACGGCCTAAAAATGTGTGTCTACGCATTTCAAGCAAGTTTGGGCGCAATGCACTAATCTGGGGCGCAATTATATAATTTTGGCAGCAATACATGCCAAATAAAGCATTGGGGCGCAATGTGCTGTCTTTGGACGCAATGCTCTGCAGTGTTAAATACACACATTTGTTCTTCAAAAATTATTATCCCTCTAAATTGACTTGCACTTTTCACCCTTTTACATTCCAAATTGAGTTTTGGTGTCTTCGTGAAAGTTGTAGCTATGGATGTTAGCTTTCATTTTTAGAGAATAGGGGTCATGTTGTTTTTTTCTTATACCAAAATTCAGCATTGCACTAAACCAATGAAACAATACAAAACTACACAAAATAACTGGTCAATCAAGATAATGAAAGCATAAACACCTTATTTAATCAAAAACTATTTATTCAAAATAACTCTAAAACGGACATTAAATTGAAAGAAATAAGCTAAAAAGTTAATTAAAAATAATGACTGATGAAAGTTCATCAGAACCCCAAACTTAATATGTTGCTTGCCCTTAAGGAACAACACTTAAAAGGATTGATATTTGTAATTCAAGCACCATCACAAACTTCCTCGTCAATCTATCTCCATTATCAAATAATAACAAACTTGTCAGCAAACACAATATTATGCCAAAAATCACTTTCATTCACTAATAACCAATTAGAAATTCAAAATAATTCATTCAACACTTATCCTTCAAGATCAACTTCCTCTTCATTTAATCTTACCAAAATTCTTTTCAGTGTTTATAAGGTTTCTAAAGAGGACCTGAGTAGAGCTAATTATAACAAAAACAAGGAAAATTTCAAGTCAAGATTTTAGAATATTTTTAGTTTTATTTATGTTTAATTTGAATTGTCATAGTTTATGTTTTATTTAAAGTAAGGGGTGTAAGTCCATTTAGTGGGCCTATATTTATGTTTTTAAGCCTTTTAGGTATATGAACATTTTTCCTACAAATACTCTAGTAAGGATCTCAATTGATAAGTTTTGAAATGAATTAGAATTTTTCTCTTCATGAATATATTGAGTGAGTTAAGCCTCCTCTTTGAGTTCTTGGATTATAACTTGCTTGAATATTATCAGTGGCTTCCTTACCATTGTGACGATTTTTCATTGGCTTATCAATCATCCTTGATGATTATGGCGCTTTCTCCATCTTCTCAACCTAATCCATTTTTTTGTTCATTTTCCCTTGTCATTTGTTACTTTATGTGAAGAAACCATTTGGTTAGATCTTCAATACCATATGGAAGCACTCAAATCCACATCATTTGGTATCATAGCTTGTATTTCACAATACTTGTATTTTTGGATTTTTATCTTCATATTTGAATTCCTCTCATTTTTGTAATCAAATTTATGAATTTCAATCTCTTCTTGATCTATATTTGAAATAAAATCAGACTCCTCATAGCGGTCACTTTGATGATCATTCCCACAAAAATAACAAGATGCACAAGGTTCACAATCGCCATATTTTATGTGTTAGTCCACAAGTATCACATCTAAGAGGCAATTGTTGTATGACATGTTTTGAAATAAATGTTTCTTTCCAATGACTTTATCTTACAAGATACAAACATTATTTGATACAAAAGTATACCTTCAATAATTAATTGCTACAAAAATCAAGTAGTAGCAAAGCAAGATTAAAAAAATATAATGAATGCAACAAAATTACAAATAATAAAAAAGTTTAACAAAAAAATAAAATAATTAAGTATTACTCATTTGCCTTATAAATAAATTAATCAACAATCTCCGGCAACGGCGCCACAAACATGACAACTCTTTGACAAATGTACAAAATCGCTCAAGTAATAAAGTGATAAGTAAAAAATCGTCTCCACAATGATTGTTATTAATTTAGTAACAAAAAATGTTGTAAACATTTAGGTAACAAAAGGTTTATAAGTAGGTTGATAATTTCGAACAAACGTAAATTTATATAGAAAAAATTCAATAAGAGAAAAAAGATTAAGGTATTTGAATCACCAATCTATCCTATTTCATTACGTCAAATTAGCAAACTAGACTAATACCAATTCATCAGCTCAAAATCTCTTTTTTATAAAAACGAACCCCAATTCCTTAGGTGATCAGACTTGTTACTCAAATCATGGACGAATATTAGTTTATTAGACACATGTTCTTTATATTCATATAATAATATTGAAACATGAACATATATTTTGGTTCCAGTTATTACAATCTATTTTCCAATAATGAAATAATACCTAAATTCAATTCTATGGTAATCAAGCATAAAAATCATAAGAACAAAAGAATATGAATATTTAAATACGTTTTAATTGTATAAGTAGCAAATGAAAATAAAAAATGTATAGATTGAAGAATGTTCATCGAATCCCTAATGAATGGAAAAATTAGTGAAAAATTAGTCTTTTGAACATAATAATAATGAAGAATATGAAATTATATACAAGAAAGATGTAACAAATCTTCAATTCTTGCTTCCAAGAGTGAAATCTTCAAGTTTCTAGCCTACATGATGTACACAATATGATCTCTAATGCCTCCTAGGTTAGAACCATTGCACAATATTAGATTTTAGCTTAAATAGGGCTAAAAACCATGTGCCAACGCATTGCTGGCATGTTTAGGCGCAATGTGCTGATTTGGGATGCAATGATATGATTTTGGGTGCTATGTTGTGAAATGTTAAATAAACACATTTGTTTTTCCAAAATCTCTATCGCTCTTATTTGTCTTGCACTTTTCACCAATTTACCGTCCAAATTGGGTTTCAGTGTTTTCATGAAGTTGCAGCTATGGATGTTAGCTTTTATTTGCTATTGATGTGCCTCCATTTAGACGTCTACAACTCTAGATATGATTAAATACTTCATAAGGGTCATGTTGTTTTTTCACCAAAATTCAGCATTACGCTAAACCAATGCAACAATACAAACTACACAAAATAGCCGGTTAATCATAAAATAAAAACATAAATACCTTATTTAATCGAAGAACCATTTATTCAATATAACTATAAAATGAACATTAATTTAAAATAAATATGCTAAACAATTGACTCAAAAAAACAATTGATTCATGGTCCATA
The DNA here is from genome assembly GCA_037974295.1 of Cicer cuneatum. Lineage (NCBI taxonomy): Eukaryota > Viridiplantae > Streptophyta > Magnoliopsida > Fabales > Fabaceae > Cicer > Cicer cuneatum. The sequence goes on along the minus strand of JBBPBO010000005.1, from coordinate 44,677,871 downwards.
TTATTGGAGAATCAAAAGATAGAATTTTTAAAACTTTTTTAAAATCAATCTCAAGAGCAAAAAGTCCCCTTGCCAAGATTGCTTAGAACTACAAGAATTACTATGAGTTTATCTGTTTACCTTTTGAAGCGACGAGGAAATAATCACCTGTGCCACAAAAGATAAGCACCTCATAGAGCATTGTGGTAGCTGATGGCTACAGTGTAGGAGGCATAATATCAACTAAGGATTATTTAAGAGTGAGACACAAAACACTGCTTTATAAGCCTTTCACTCTCTTTTTCTTGCCCTATTGGGCCTTGTACACTAAAAATCTAACTTCCTCTATATTTTAATCAAATCGTATTTAATTAAAATATAATTTCTCCAATTAATTGTTCTATGTGTGTGACTCTATAGGCTTTCACTTAATTGACAATAATATTAAAGATTAAATTAATATTAAATATTAAAATCAATGAGTGACATCTATTCACCGTGCAGTAATTGTCCCTTTGTCCTAATGTTTATTTGAACGCATATCATAATATGTGTCGTCCTTGCAACACTCAACTATTTATTTGACGATCTAAGAGTAGATGCATAGAATAAATAGATCCAATATCATATATTGATCCATTCTAGCATGACCATGCATTTCCACGATCTCGCTCTATCGAGTAGCCCAAGACATGATTCTTGTTAAGTAGAAGGGATGAATTCTTTCTACATCATTAACACCCCTCCAACCCCTCCACATGGTTTATTGTAGACTCAATAACCACATTTATGATTGTCTTGTTACAGAAAATATATTAAACCTAATATTTATACCTATATGATGACTTGACATCTCATATCAATGACTTATGAGATGTGGTCATCAGTTTACTCACATAACAGTCTCAATGTATTATTGTCGAACTATCAATGACTCGTGAGATGTGGTCAACAGTCTACACTTGAATAATTTGTGGAATATCCTTGGAAACTTAATATACTATTTCTACAAAGTCTCCAATTATATATAGTTTGTCGTGGAAACTAATGTATTACTTAAATGGGTTAAATCTCCATAGGAACTGGTGGGAGAATTGTATAACATGTTGAAATCCAAGCACCACCAGACCTATATGTAATGGAACATTAATTGATTCTGTAAGCGTTGTAGATATGTTAGTTAATCGAGTTACGCAAGATCTTGAAAAATACGACAAGTTATGTCATCATATAAAATAGGTGAGTGAATCCATGTAAACCAACAAAATATTGATGTAGAATTTAATGTCACAAGAAAGAGAAGTTTGAATTATGACCGTTTTAAATTGAATCTATACTTAAAAAATATTTTCTCAAGTTTCTCAACTTGGAATGCTTAGGACTTCAGAAAGTAAAAGTTTGGTTACAATTAAAATGATAAGTTAATTAACTAAGTGTGTGTACTGTGTGATTCTAAATAAAAGGAAAAGAGAAAGGAAATCATACACACAGATTTTATATTACTTCCCCCAAACTTAGAGCAAAGGAAATACTGCAAAAACAAGCGCAACAAAGCATGTGTCACAATATAAGTTCTATCCTCTGATGACTAGACGAAAGCAAAAGAAACTAAGACTCCACTTCAGCTACAATGTATGTTTGGTGACATATGCCTTTGTTGTCGCAAGCTTTTAGTTGACTCTAGGATGCAAGCAATATAGTACCTTGGTTGTCTTTGGAAGCAACATAGTACCGTAGTTAAATTGTCTCTTTAAACTCAACATGGATTCTATTCCTCTGTCTTTGATACAAAAGGTAATAAGAAATATTATACATTTGCCTCTAATAAGTGTACCTAGCAACATTTTGCCTTAGTCTCTGATAAGCATGACAAGAAACAATATGCCTCTACCTCTAGTAAGCGTGACAAGCAAGTAACTGCATCTGCCTTTGATAATCACATCAAGCACCTGATCGTTTGACTATGAACTTTTATCTATCCTCAAAAAAAGATAACGCTATGAAAAGTCAAACGCTATGATAAAGTGGATGCTCTGAAAAAGTCAACACCCAAAGTCTTTAATGTTGGATGCTCCGAAAACAAATCAACATCACATCTTCTGATGAACATTCTGAATTTGATGTGTCTGAAAGTCTTTAATGTTTGATTTGATCATAGTATCTTTTTATTCCCTATCCTCAATACCAAGATACACAGAATCATTCAATGAGATATATGTGGACACTTATTAAGGATTGGTCTGCATTAAATGGTGATTAAAGACCTTGAATGGTAACATTCTCAATGGAGTTTTCTTCTATGTCCTTTACAGAGAGAGAATGTATGAGAGAAAATGAAAAATGCTATGTGTTAAAGGAGGAAAATTTGAAAAAGCCAATATCACATCAAACCAAAAGAATGAGTGAATTATCCTCCATTATTGTGTTATTAGAGTTGATGTAAATCTGTCAATGTGTTTTCACACACTTGTACTGATATAGGATTTAATCTGTAATATCCTCTCAATGAGAGTTAGAATCCTAAAAACAATCTTTGTGTAAAATCAGACACAAACTAGAACTGATGTAAATCAGCCTGATAGTGGCAACAACCCTCTCATCCAATTTCTTGTGTTTTCTAGCACCTTCAATTGGTATCAGAGCTTGTTCTTTTAATTGAGCACGTTACCGTGTAAGAGCACATATCCTTATAAGCTATAATTAATAGGAAAATAGTTTGAAATAGTGTATGTTTTTTTAAAAACCTTTCTTAAATGTGTTTATCTCTTTCAAAACTTTGGTTTGACAAAATCTGGTCGAAAGGACTGTTATTGCTTTTAAAAATTAGATAAAGCCCTCTTGCATAACGTCTTTTTTCTCAAATGTCAATTTCATCTCCTTTCAAAAAGTTTTCTATTTTAGGAAAAGTTTTTTCGTATTATAGTTGCCCTTTTGCAAATCACTCTTCAATGACATTCTGAGTAATTAAAAGAACTCTACGTATTGAGACAAACCAATACTCAAATGAGACTAATAGACATGAAGAAGGATTTCATTTATGTGTCACTTGAAATAGAGTAACCTTCTCAAAATCATATCTTTATGAGAGATACTTTCTCAGATTAATTATCTAAGAAAATACCTCTTTGTGCGATCAAGTCTTCTTTTGGACAACAAATTTTACTCCATGTATATTTCCTCTTTTAAATTATGTCTTATGGTTTTCTTCTTTAAACTCTTCAATGGCAAATTGGACCAAACTCGTATGCTTCGGTAAGGCATAGTAAGTTACAAAGTGAGAAAAGTCTATTTGCTAAAATTCATCCTCTAATAGGAAGAAGTATTAGTGGATACAACATAATTGCTAGTGAAAAATAATGGAAACATTATAGTGCATTTTAACAATAAATCTAACCAATTAGGGATAAGCTTTCTAAAACTTCTATGATTTGAATGTATGTTCACACATGAAAGTAATCCTTAGAAGAAATGACAAGTAATGCAACCACTAAATCAACATCCTTTTGGAACGTTGAATAGCAACAAGTCAAGGATCCACATCAGAACAAAGATGATGCACTCGAAATAATTATGAAATAGGATTACCCTCACAAAGCCTGTTCTCCATAATGAGCCACCTTGGCAATCCTTTGGCTACAAGGTCTGAAGCCTTCTTTCTGCATGTTCAAAGACATGGTTCTCGCCTCTGGTATATTGCATGTGTTGACACATCATCTGATGGGAAATCAAAGCACTATAACAAATGACTGCACTTGTTGAGTCAGAAGGAAGATCAGAACCAAGACAACTATGTCTTTGGTTAGAAGATCAATTTATAAGAGAAGTCCAACCAACTCTGGTAAGACATGTGAAAGAGCAATTGATAAATTACCCTCGACTGTCTTCATCGAGTATCTTGTACTTTACTTCATTATCTTATATGCACTTGTTTGTCCTATCTTACATGTTTTCGTTTTGTGTCCATGTGCTTTCCTATTTGTCCTATCAGGAGTTTGTGTTATTTTTAGGTTTAGGTATGTATTGTCATGTCCTCGTTCTTATCGCTTTTTTTTTGTCGATCACCCTCGTTAATATCTATGTTTTTAATTCCTTTTCTCTGTCTATTTAAATCTTTCTCCCCTCCAACATTTTTCCAAATCATCCCTTTTAGCATAAGCCTTTTTATCCCAAAATTGTTTTTTAAACTTTCCTAACCTAAAACCCTCTAGGAAAAGCTAGATGTATATCTTTTTCTTTATTAAGTCTTCATCTTCCTAAATGAGGGTTTATGCCGCCACAAAATATGATTGTTGTAGCTTTGTGAAGGCATTGGCTGCCACAAAGGCAACCCTTTTTGACTGCCTAGGCCACCACAAAATGAAAAGTACCATTGGCATTTTGTGGCCACTTTGGCCACCACAAATGCCCTCTTTTCTCCCTATATATATCACTCTTCCTCTTATTTCTTGCTTCTACCTTCTCTCTAAATTTTCTCTCTACCTTCTCTCTACAAATATATTTTCTCAACTTATATTTTTCTCAACTTATATTTTTCTCCAACTTTTCTATCTACCTTCTCTCTTGAGTTTCGGTAAGTCTTTATTTTATGTTTTGTTATTTAGTTTGAAGTTATTTTTTAATGATCATTTTATTTTTATTTTGACAGTGGTTTTATTTTGTTGATTGCGAAGAGTTGTTATTTGTTCGTAAGCTTCAAATCAGACACTACCCTGCATCAAGTTAGTATGTAATGCATCTTAAATATAAATTAGTAATTTATATAATAATTATTAAAAAAAGTTATATGGTTAAAAATTATTTTTAGAACGTTAATATTTTATTTTAGAATGTAGAATATATTATTTTAAAAATTGGTTATAATACTATTTTTAAACTTTAATGTCAGTAAAATTTGTTCAAAAAGTACTAGTAAAATATTTAAATTATAAATTTATAATCAAATTAAAATGTAGTTATTTTTTAAAATGTTGATGAAGTGTTATTTCTTTTTTATTATAGTTATTTTTGGTACCATGATTTATTATGTTAGTAAAATACAATTTTATTAGGAAATTGTAATTTGTTTAGCCAAAAAATAATACTTATGAAAAAAAATTATAATATTGATCTAATCCTAAAATATGTAATATTATAAATATAATATGTATTTATATTTTTTTCAAAATACATAAAAAGTACATCATTCGAAACGTTAGTAGATTTGTCAAAAATAAATAAATAGAAATATGTTGTTGACATAATGAATGAGTTTGTTTAAGATTTTTTTTAAAATGATTTTTATAGTTTTTAATATGTTTGTTATAACATTTTTAAAAAAGAATTTTAAAAATAATGTTTTATATGAAAAATTGGTTTACATATTTTATCTTAAATTATGATTTTAAATATTTTATCTATTTTGTACAACTTTTTTGGATAATGAAATTTCAGAAAATGATTAAAAATAAAAAGCTATTTTGAGAAGCTCTTAATAAAAATCATTTGTGAAAGATATCATTAAAAAAAATGTGATTTTTATCAAGTTAAAATCTCTAATAATGAATATCTAGGTTATTGAATGTCAAAATTACATTTTTTTTTATTTAAAAAAATTGAATCTAAAAAACACACATTTTAAGAGTGAAGATGAAATAAGAGTCCATTTATATGAAGATGGACTTGTGTCCAACTACTGGATTTAGACTAATCATGGGGAAGAGTCTCCGACAACGCGTAATACTAGTGTACGTGTGGAGAATAACAAAGGTCCTTCAAGTAGTACTAACATGTTAGGGGTAGATAACTATAACTATTAGAACTTTGAGGTGATGGATGATATGATTTCGGATGTTTAGGTGATGAATGATATGATTTTGGATGGTGTTGGGGTTAATTTGTTATTCAATGAAGATGAATATGACGACATTGATGCACTTCCAAATGAAGAAGCTCAAAGAATTTATGGTGTTTTGAAAGAGACAAATAAACTGTTGTTTGAAGGATCTCCAAACTCAAAATGATGCTAGATGCAACACCTGTTATAGATGGTTTGCCGCAAAGTTATTACGATCCTAAACAATTAGTGTCGAAGTTAGAATTGGGTGTCAAGAGGATTGATTGTTGTGTTAAAGGTTGCATGTTGTATTACGTCAATGAATTTGGTATAAATGATGCCAACTTAGTTGAATGTAAGTTTTGTCAGCAACCAAGGTATCGCCAAAGGAATAATTCTAGGGCAAGTATGGGAAAATCAATTACAAGGAAGGTAATGTTTTATCTACCTATTGTAACAAGATTGCAAAGAATGTTTGCATCAATGCAAACTATAGGAAATATTACGTGGCATCAAAGAGTTGCGACATTCGTTTGATGGTCAGGCATGTAAACACTTTGATCATAAGCATATTGGTTTTGCGTCAAATCCACGCAATGTAAGACTTGGATTATCCTCAGATGGATTTACACCTTATATACAAGCATCATCCACTCCTTATTCTTGTTGGCCTGTTATTGTTACTTTATACAATCTTCTCCTGATGTATGTATGTCTAAACCTTACATGTTCTTGGTTGCCATGATAACATGTCATTCTAATCCTACAACTGGTATTGATATTTTTTTTTACAACCTTTGATTGACAATTTGAAGAGGTTGTGGAGTTGTGTCTGGACCTACGATATTGCTCGAAAACTAAATTTTATGATGAAAGCTACTTTGATGTGGACCATTAATGATTTCCCCACTTTGAAGAGGATGTTTTCAAGATGGGGGACCCATCGTAAATTGGCTTGTCCTATTTGCATGGAAGACACAAAAGCATTTACATTAAAATTCAGCAGGAAGGCATCGTGGTTTGACTCGCATAATAGGTTATTACTTGTTGATCACGCATTTAGAAAGAATAAAGTTGCATTTATCAAGGGCTATGCAGAAAATCTAGGACCGCCACTTAAATTGACATCCAAACAAGTTTGGAATAAAGTAAAATACATGCCAAAGGTACAAATTGTTAATGGCGTGGCTTGTAAACCACAAGGTTACAGACAGTGGCATAATTGGACAAAAAGATGTAATTTTTGGGATCTACCATATTGAAAGATCATCTTTTGAGACATAATCTCGTTGTAATCCATATCGAGAAGACTTTATTTGACAACATATTTAACACTACGATGAATGTGAATGGCAAAACAAAAGATAATGAAAAAGCTTGAAAATACGTAGGTATATATTGCAGACGACCAAATTTGTTGGTGGTGGAGCACAATGGGAAAACTCTAAAACCTCGTGCGAATTCCACTTTATCTACTGAAGAAGCCAAATCGGTTTATCATTGGATCAAAGAGTTGAAGAGGCCTAACGGTTATTGTTCTAATTTGGAAAGATGTGCTGATGTAGAAAATGGGAGGAGGCATCTGATGAAAAGTCATGATTGTCATGTATTTTTAGTGTGTTTACTTCCTATTGCCTTTAGTGCTCTGCCGTTACAAGTATTGAACCCATTCATTGAAGTAAGTCAATATTTCAAAAATCTGTGTTTTGCAACGCTCATAGATGAAGATCTAATCAAGATGGAAAATGACATTCTGATGATTTTATGTAAGTTGGAGAAAGTATTCCCCCATGGGTTTTTTGATTCCATGGAGCATCTGTCGGTGCATCTTGCAAGTGAAGCTAGGCTTGGTGGACTAGTTCAGTATAGATGGATGTATCCATTTAAAAGGTAAACTTATATATATATATATATATATATATATATATATATATATATATATATATATATATATATATATATATATATATATATATATATATATATATATATATATATATATATATATATATATCTGTGTGCGTGATTTTCAATACATATATATACATGGAGCTTTTAATTTATTTATCATATATATATATATATATACACACACACACATTATTGTTCTCATTATTTCAACAACAAAACATTGTCACTAGTGAACAGAAGAAATGATATCGATAGTAATATATGCCACCCACATGCTTTACCAGTTTTTTGTTGAAACCAAGTTGGTTCTAAGTACTTAGGATTTTGATGTTTACAAAAGCACTCCGTGTAATCTTATTTTGTACTTAGAACTATTATATAAAATGTCATCAGAAGATGACACCACCAGAAGGTACCAGAGGAATTTCCTGAAGGCACCAGAGGATATCATCAAAGAAGAATAGATTAGAAGATGACGATACCAGAAGCAGAAATCAGAGGATGACGTCACTAGAGGATGTCACAAGAAGATGACGTCACCAGAAGCATAAATCAGAGGATGATATCACCAGAAGATGACGTCACCAGAGGATATCACCGGAGGATGACGTCACCAGAAGCAGAAATCAGAGGATGATGTCACCAAAGGATGATTCATCAGAGGAGTCTGTCAGAGGAATATGTTAGAGAAAAATGCTCAAAATAGAATTGGAGAAAAAGACTGGAGAAACAGAATCTAGCTAAAAATATGCTTAAAATAGAATCTGAGAAAAATGCTCAAAACAGAATTTGAGCAAAAGACTCGGGAAACAGAATCTAGCTAAAAGCATGCTCAAAATAGAAGCCGAGCAAAATGCTCCAAACAGATTAATTAAATACACTCCAAAAGTAAAGCATTAGTGAGCAAAAGAATCAAAACAGAATCTGAGCAAACTACTCCAGAATATTCTCAAAACAGATTACTCGAAATACACTCCAGAAGTAAAGCATCAGTGAAATCCTAAAGTTCATCTATCAAAGAAAGCTTAAGGTAGAAGACATTGTATCGAAAATACTTGAGAGTCATACACTTCCAAAAGCAAAGTACTTGAGTTTTCAGTGAGGTCAATTGTGAGTATCCGCTTTCCAGAAGCAAGTACTCTAAGTTTTTCTTTCCCTTATGTTAGGTCTAAGTTGTTGAAGTAGAGTCTACAATCTGAGGGAGTCAGAAGGAGTAGCAGATTACTTAGCAATTAGATTCAAGGTTCTTTTCCTCAAAAGTCTAGGGTTGTTAGACTTTTTGAGAAGACTGACTTGGAGGGTAAGTGGTACTTTGTAATTCAAGGTTTTTGAATTAGTGAAATCCTTCAAAGTGAAGGGACTGGACGTAGCCTAGTTAACGGTGAACCAGTATAAAAGTCTGAGTTTTTATTTACTTTATATCCGCTGCTAACTCTGTTTTAATTCATACATACCAGTTTTGTTTTAAAACTAAAAAGTATTCAAGTTGATCAAACACAATTCAACCCCTCTTCTCATGTTTGCACCTTCAATTGGTATCAGAGCTCAGTCTCAAGGCTCAGCACTTAACTAGTGTTTGAGAAAGGTCCAAGGGGTCAACAACATGGCAGAATCCAAAGATGATTTTGAAGGATAGAATGAGAAGTTTCTTCATATCTCAAGATCCTGAATTATGGAAGTTGGTAGTCAAAGGATACACTGCACCTACGCAGATCCAACTCAAGAACTGGACATTGCAGATATGAGTCCAGACCAGAGCAGATTATACAAACTGCATCACAAGTCTAGAACCATCATGATCAATGCCATCACATTCAAGGAAATTTGACAAATGCACAGATAAAGAAACAACAAAGAGCAAATTTGACAGTCTGGTTCTGACCTATGATGGAAGCTAGCAGGTTCATGAAGCAAGGGCTAACATACTGGTCAAACAGTATGAAGTGTTCAAGATGGAAGATGATGAAGACATTGATGGAATGTTCTTTAGATTCTAGACTCTGATATCTGGACTGAAGGTCTTGAAGAAAAGCTACATAACAGCAGATCATGTCAAGAAGATTCTAATAAGCTTACCAACCAAGTGGAGACCAATGGTTACTGCAGTTCAGCAAGCCAGAGATCTGAATAACTTAAGACTTGAAGATCTGATCAGCTCACTCAAGTCTCATGAAATAGAACTGGAAGCAGATGAACCAAAGTAGAAGAAGAATCTGGCCCTGAAGTCAAAACAGAAGAAAGCTGCAAAGGCAGCACCAGAATCAGAGGATAGTGACAGTGACTGTGATGATATGGCTTACTTAACCAAATAGATGGTTAAGATATGGGGAAACAGGAAGAAGAAGAAACATAACAGCAAAGGAAAGGAAGAATCTGACAAGAAGAGCATCATCTGTTATGGATGCAATGAACTTGGACATATCAAGTCAGAATGTCCAAATCTGGAAAAAGGCAAACAGCACAAGAAGATTTCCAAATTCAAAAAGAAAGGTCTAATGATAGCCTGGGATGCATCAGAATCAGAAGAAGAATCGTCAGATGAAGAAGAGGCAGAAACAGCAATGATGGCACACATCAGGTCTGCCTCTGAACTTCATAAAGGCACAGTTTCAGGAAGGAAAGCAGGCAGAAGGAAGAATGACCAAAGCAGTCATTCAGACAAGTCTGGAAGCAATTCTGGCTTTGATGGCTCATACCAACTCAAGTTTTGGATACAACTCAGGCTGTAGAACAGATTCAGAAGATGAAGACAATAAGGTGTTTTCTGATCTCACTAAATCTGAATTAATTGATGCTTTAAAAGATTTTTTAAATGCAAACAATAAGATGTCTTTAAAACTGAAAACTCTTAGGGAAGATAAGAAAAATCTGACCAAAGAAGTCCAAGTTTTAAAGAATCAAAATCTGAGTATGCAACTGAAAACAAGGATTTTAAAACTGAAGTTGCAAGACTCAAATCTGAAAACCAAGCTCTTAAAAGTAATATTTGTTCCACTTCCAAAACTGTTTGTGAATCTGATATGCATGAGCAATTTTTTCAAAACTTTATTTCTAATGGAATGGAAAGAAGTAAATATGCATCTATGATTTATGGGAACAATAACATTGGAAAGAGAGGTCTTGGTTTTACAGAAACTATTACTGAAACTAAAACTGTTCATTCTGATGTTTTATGCATTATTTGTGCTATGAAAGGTCACTCTGAATTATCTTGTCCAATGGTAAAATATGAACAAGATCAGATAGCTGTTAAAACTAACAAACCTGGACCCAATCAGTTTTGGGTACCAAAAGATCAAACTGTCTATGTTGCAGATATTCTGAGCAACCAGAAGGAGACACCAAAAATGGTGTTTAGACAATGAATGTTGGCAATGCACAAGCAGAAGAAGGTTTATGTTCCTGCTACAACCAGATAGAGGCAATTTGAGTCTGATGGAAGAAGGTCTGGTCAACTCAACCAGAACCAGAATCAGAACTGGAACCAGAATCAAAACTAGAACCAGAATTAGAATCAGTACTAGAACCAGAACCAGAACAGGTATCAGTATCAAAGGTTCAAGTATGATCATCAAAATTACTTCAATTATTAGAATCATAGGAGGAACAGGAAATATCATAGAAATCACTCATATCAACAGAACTGGAACTACCAGAAGAATCAGAAATACCATCTGTTCCAGAACTAGAAGAATCAGAATTGTCATCAATTCCAGAATTATCAGAGGAACCAGATATATCAGTAGAAAGAGAAGAATCAGAATCAGGAGAGTTCTTCAAACAATCCGGTAAAATCCATCAAGACTACAATCTAGGAAGGTAGTTAACGGTGAACTAGTATAAAAGTCTGAGTTTTTATTTACTTTATATCTGCTGCTAACTCTGTTTTAATTCATACATAATAGTTTTGTTTTAAAACTAAAAAGTATTCAAGTTAGTCAAACACAATTCAACCCCCCTTCTCGTGTTAGCACCTTCATTTTTTTCCTGTTTGGTCACCATGCTGGTACGGATTTTCCAATGTTTTGGCCAAGTGACAAAGAATTTAATGCCGCACATGTTCACGTTTGGATTAGCTGCACTGAAGTGAAACCATACATTGAGTACGTTTTTAGTCTCTCTTAATCTTTAATTAGTTTATTTAAATTGATATTGACCATACATAGTATTTTAATATTAATAAACAACATATATATGGTCATCGATCAGGGCATTTTTAACTACAGGACAATCTTCTATCGATACACATTCAAATTACCCATCATGGTTTCAACAACAAGTACATCTCGAAGAACTAACTCCTATCAACATCCACTTGAGGCACATATCTATGGGCCCGAGAAGAAGCTTTAAAGAATGGCACATCTATCATGTCAATGGATACAAATTTCACACTGAATCTTGGACTGAAGGAAAAGAAACAATAAATAATGGATTGTGTATGAAGAGTGTGTCTGATAGTAGTGTAACAGAAGTCTTCTACGGCATAATTCAACATATTTACAAAATTGACTATACATTGCTAGATTATGTGAAAATAGTGGTGTTGTTTTACTGTAAATGGTTTGTTCCATCTAGCGGAGGAACTAAGATCAATTTGATATACAACATTGTCGACATTCGTTTAAGCAAAAGATAACCACTGTTTGATCCATTTTCCATGGCCCATAATGTAAGACAAGTGTATTATGTTCTATATCCATCGACAATCAGAAACAAACAAGGTTGGTGTGTTTCAATCAAAACAAGACCAACGAGTGGAATCGAAGCAGATTAGTATGAAGAAGTTGCGAATCAAATGGATGAAATGTCAAATTTAGATAATGTGATTGGAGACGAGACTATTAGTCGACTTTTTCACGAGTCAAACATTGGAGAAGAAGTTGATGAACAAGAAATAGAAGAATTAGAGAATGATGAAGATGATGACTTAATTCACTCATCAAATGACGACGATGACAATGTCGACAATTAATTAATTACATGAAATGTGTATGTGTGTGTGTGTGTATATATATATATAATTATATTGTAATGTGAAATGTGAATTGCAATATATATATACATATATATATATATATATATATTTCTTTATTTATGTCTATTTTTTTATTAATTTATGTAAACTATATATATACACACACACACATGGCCTCAGTCTCAGGAGTATGAGGATCAAGAGAATCAGGAGCGGGAGGATCGGGAACGGCTGGAATACGAGGAATATCCAAAACATCAAGTGGTAAGAAAAAAGTTGTTAAACCACATGTTGTTAAAGATGCATCTCTCATGCCTATGCCGATGACTGGTACTAGTGGCGGAGCTATTCCGTTACATGTTAAGATCTTTATAAAGCCTTATACCAAAAACGAAACAATGGAGCCTAAGTGTGTTGATTGCTACGACCACATAGTCATTATTCCAAAAGGAGATGGGTATGTAAACTATGTTAAATTATGCCTGTTAATTATTTCATTATTGTTAATTATTGCATTTTACATTATTTCATTTAATTAACTTTTATATTTAATTTGCATGTTAACTTTGAAGATATCTTCCTTTTAAAACATCTGCAAAGGCAATTGTTGAATTCATAAAAGAGAAATATAAAAAACCATAGTTGTCTTGGGGTAAGATAAAGGAGGATAAGACACCTCAATTTAGTGATGTTGATCAATATTTGCATTGTTTCAAAGTAAGTGATTGAATTTAATTACTTAATTACTAACTATACATTTGCATGTTTAATTAATTTATTTTTTTAATATATTTTCTTTTTCTTTTTCTTTTAATTTAAACAAACAACAGACAAAATGTACTCGAAGAATAGAGCATAATGCTGCAATTTTGGCTTCTTTTGACCATCGTTTCTCCAAGTGTCTATCATCTATGTTGGCGTACGTACTTAATAAGGGCGAGGAGAAACGGTCAAATTAAATGGGTGAAAATGTTTGGAGTGCTTTGTGGAGGAAATGGAACACATATGCTTACACACAGAAAAGAGAAAAATCAAAGATGAACAGAGCATTTGAGAGGGGTATTAGTACTGACAAGGGAGGTTCCATGTTTGTTGGAGAAATTAAATACTATATGGGAATTATTATTAATATATATCTATTAATTATTTATATTCAATTAATTATTAGATTTCACCAATTAAACTTGACAATAAATATTTTAGGAAAAACAACTTGGAAGAGAGGTCACTTAGGTTGAGATACATCGCTATCCTTATGTTAATTATGACACAAATGAGTATACTGATGGATTATCACAAATGATTTAAGTAAATATATATTTAACTGGTATTTAAATTGATATATGTATTTCTTTAACTATATACATACTAATGATAATGAATTAGTTCTCTAAAAATATTTTAATATATTAATTAATTATTTTAATTTTATTATTATTTTTGTACATGATAAAAACTTCAACAAGTCATGAAAGAATGGGATCATCAACAACCTACTATTCGTTCTGCTCAGTGAGCTAGTACATTGCAACGGAAACAATATGAGACTGCAAGCTTTATGAACATTATTGGTGGCAAGTATAAAGGGCGTGTGTTGGGTCTCGGTAGTTTATCGTCAACATTTGTAAAAAGGCCAACATGATATATTTAGACTGAGACATGTTCTTCTTATGTTAGTATGGATCGATCTCATCGTCCGTCGACTGACAATGTTGACCAATTAAAGGAACAATGGATGAGTGAGCAAGAAGAAAAGACACAACAGATGATACAAGCAGCAATTGATCAACTAAATGAAGAATGGAAACAAAAGTTTCAAGAGCCACAAGAGCAGTTTCAACAGAAAAAAATTTCATTTCCTCTTGCATTTCATCAGCATTTGCTGCCTCAGCAACAACAACAATATTCACGACCTCAGTACTTACAACAACAACCACTGTTCCAACAACAACAACAATATCCACGACTTCAGTAGTTGCAGCAACAACCACTGTTCCAACAACAACAATACTCTCAATACTCCCAACAACAGCAACCGTTTCCAAATTTCCAGCATCAACAACAGGAGCCTCCAAATTCTGTCTACCAGCAGCAACGACAATAGCCAATGTTTCAGCAACAACAGTATTTTAATAATTATTAGTATGTCCCATCATTTTCACAACAGTTTCCTCAACCTCAAGCAGATCAAACTCCATATCGACCAACTATGCCAACAACTGGCTTGATTAGACCAGATTTAAATCAACCTCAACCAGCTATGGCTCCGTCGGCTAGTGCTGGTGTACTTGAAGATGAAATGCAATTTCAAATCATGTTGATCCCAAAACCAACTAATAATGCTTTTGAGTGACTTTTGTCGTCGGGTAATATTCTATCAAATAATGATGGAAGAAGTGGAGCTAATCATCAAAAGAATTATTATGATGAATGATGTATTCGAATATTTTTTTTTTTTGTGTTTGTATGAATATATTATACATTATTATTAAATTATGTTGTGTTTTATTTTTGGTTTGTATAATATAATTTATTAATTTTGGAATGTTTTATTTTGTTTAGTGGTAATAATTTAATTAATTTTAAAATTATATTTTTATTTTTATATATAATATTTTTATTTTTATTTAAATTTAAATTTTTAATTTTTAAATTATATTAATATTAATTTTTTATAATATATTTTTTAATATTTATTTCAAATTTTATTAATAAAGTTACCCATTTGTGGTGGCCAAAACGGCCACAAATGGGATAGTTTATGGCGGCCTAAGCCCTCACAAACACGTTTTTTTTCTTTCTATTTCATCCGTTGTGGCGGCCTAAGCCCTCACAAAAGGGAGAATATGTGGTAGCCTTAACCCCCACAAACTGTGGATTTCTTTAATTAGCTTTATCTTTTGTGGCGGCCTAAACCCTCACATATGGTGACAAAAAATACAACCTTTGTGGCCATTTTGGCCGCCACAAATTTTATAATTGGATTAGTTGTGGCTGCCTTAGGCCGCCACTAATGTGTTTTTTGTGGCTGTTTTCACCTTTTGTGGGGGCTTTTGGCCACCACAAAAGACGAGTTTTCTTGTAGTGGAAGATTTCTTTTGAAAATGTTAAATAAAGGAACTTTATTTATTTATTAGGAATTGGTGATTCAAACCGGATATGTAATATAAATTAATGGATTTGATCTAGACAATCTTATAAAGACCGTAGGACTCTATTTTTCCTTTGCTTTTTCGTAACAAGTATTGCGATTTTAATGTTATTTGTATGTGTTACAAGTGTAATGTAAGTTATGAATTGAATAAATTTTTTTCCCTATTTTGTTCCTTCCTCTGTCTCTTTTCCTCTCCCTTGACTTTCAAAACTTCTCCTATGTTTTTCTCTCCTTTCTTCAAAGTTATTATTTCCCTTCTTTAAAGCACAACTCTTCACCTCCATTTTGTTTTTGCCTCGTACCTTTAAATTGACCCACATGTCCTAAAATATTTGTTACACTTTATCTCTCTCTTTGCTTTCCCACGCCCTCATCATTACGACTCTTTCCAAAAACGTTTTTGTTTTGCTTTTCGAGATATCTAACTATGTATACCTCAAACATTTTTCGTTCCTTCTTACCTGTGTCCCCTCAATCTTCTTTTCGTTCCTATGTATCTAGTTGTGTTCATCCTTCTTTTCCTAAACCTCTCTTCTATGGATGCTGGTTCGTCTTTTGGCAGGAAAAGGAAGTACGTTCCTCTCCCGAAAAGAAGGAAATCCCACCATCTGAAGTGGCTTCGATGGTGAGTGACATTCATGAACAACTAGAAGCCCAGATTGCTATGCAAGAAGTCGAACAAAAATTGGACCTTGTCATCTCTCAAATGGAGGAAGCAAATGAACTATTAAGGCATATACTTAGATTTCTCTAAAACATGTCTCTAAAACATGTCTAGGAGTAGTTTTTCCTTATGCTTTGTCGTTTTGTTGCCTGCGTTGTAATCATGTTCTCTTTAATGGAATTACTCATTCTTTAATTTTAATCCTTTCTCTGACTCCTTTAAGATTTCATTTAAATTTACTTATATGTTGTGTATCATTTCAATTATTCTTGTGTTTCTTATGTTTGTTTGATTTACTATAACCTCTATAAACTCACCCTATAACAAAGGGGGAGAAAAGTAGAAGATATAGTAATACAATTAAGTATGCACCCTTAAACCTCATGTATGTCAAAAATAAAATGACTTAATAACATTTGAAGACGCTTAAAGAATCGTAGCTATCAAATTCAGAGGGAGCCCCATATTATTGATGGAAATTTTTCTTCTAGAATATCAAACAATAATTTAAGTCAATTTTATTTGATGAATACCATATTTCGTGGGAGATTTCTTTTAAAACCTTATTTTGTGAAGGAAAATTGTTCATTAATTGTATAGTTATTTGTCACCATAAAAAAGAGGGAAATTTTTAGTGCTAAAGTGTTTCAAAATACAATCATCTGATTGATGTTTTAATGATAACAAAAACAAACAAATAAAGAACAACTATCCCCTAACTATATATGCTAAATGTGCAGATTAAAGGCAAGACTTTTGTTAATAACTATCCCTTCCAAAGTAGCCTATATATTACAAGTATGTTAGAGATGTACTAATGGAGCAAGATATAACAAAGTAAAAGAAATACTGAAAAAATAAGTGCAACAAAGTCTGCGTCGCAATATAAGTTCTATACTATGATGACTGGACGAAGGCAAAAGAAACCAAGACTTTACTTTATCTACAACATAAGTCTAGGAACACACGCCTTTGTTATCGCAAGCTTCAATTGACTCTTGGATATGAGTGACCTAATACATTGGTTGCCTCTGGAAATGTAAAGCGAATATGATAGTTAAATTGCCTCTGATGTTCATAAAGTTGTTGTTTGAATTTATTCATGTTGATTTGTTTGATCCTTATTGGTTTTAGATTCTGAAATTGTAAAATATCAATCAAAATACTCTCTTAGTAAATTTTTTTCGTTAAATATTTTGACGTGACACTGTAACTAAAAATGTGACTTATCAACGTTGGTCCCACGTCAATGTAATCTTCTCGAAAACAAATTTGCCAATTAACTTTTGTCATCTCAAAGACATATGTAATTGTGTATGGACTAATTATTATTAGTCCATGAGAAATTTAAATCAATGTTAAAGGATCACATATTTAATTAAGATGTCATATGATAGTCATAAAAATTTAAATATACACTATCTTGATTAATATTTTACAATTTAAATAATGTATTTGCTAATTTACAAAATTCATTATTAATTTGAGTGATGCTTACAATTTGAAGGACTTATTTGTCCATTTATCGTTCTAAGTTCTCCATGCTCCATTCTAGTCGTCATTGTTCCTTTCACTTTCATCCTCGCCGCCATCACTCCTTCTTGCTTGCTGCCATCATTCTGTTCTTGTTCCCTTCACATCCCTTCTGTTGCCATCGTTGCATTCTCCTTCAACACCAATCCCCAATTGGTAAATCCTCTCTCTCTACATTCATGATGACTGGAAGGTGCAGAGACAAGAAATCTGAAATAGTAGCATAGCATGCATGCCCACTTGCTCGAATCAAAGGCAGTAAATTGATTGTAGCAGGCAGCCATTGACCGACTCAGTCATGAAAGGAATTGCAGCTGTTTCTTCCTTTCCTGTTATTCCCTAATTTAAGTTTTTTTGTGCATTTCAGTTCTAGTTATCAGTCATTGAATTGCAGAGTTGAATATGTAATGGCCTTAATCAGAAAATAACAGGAAGAAAGTATAACTAGTTGTGTTTTGGATGTGTTACTGTTAGTTATTAGAGGATAGCACTACTACTAATTTTAGTTGTTAAGACTTCATTTATGTTATTTCTGTTAATGGTTAGGTTAGACTGATCAAATTCTGTATATATGCAGAGATTTCATTCATTCATTAGTACCCCACTATGAAGTCCACGCACTTCAAAATTGGAGATGTATTTGTGTGACTGTCGAATATGTATCGGATACCGATACTTTAAGGATACTCGTAGATATGTATCGTAATAAACAATTAGATTATTATTTTTATTTTTTTTTAAAATATTTTGTCGAGTACTTTTGAGATATATCAAGGATACCCACATATATGTATCTTAGAAAAGGCGAAGGAAATAAAAAATGTGAGACACCTTTGTGAGATGCCAATGTACATGATTCACTTTAAGATGATGTTGAATTTCTTGAATTGGCAAAATTATCTATTGATCAACCAAAACATATAGAGAAGAAACCGAATTCCAAATGCACTAGCTTCTAGCTATTTAAGGAAGGCTGACACAGGGTTCTAGGTAGACAAAAAAGTGTAACACCATAAATTAATTGTCTAGAATGTAACTTGAGTGTTAGCATAATTCGACAAAAGAGATGATTAATACAAATTCCGACACAAAGTCATGAAAGTATATTAATACACATACTAATCCTTCAAAAGAAAGAGCAAAGTAATATGGAGTACATAACACATCTATGGTTCAAAATAATCTCCTAGAATGAATCATATACTTCTCACCTTAATCAAACATCTAGTCATTATATATAACAATACACACGCGCACGCGCGCGCGCGCGCGCACACACACACACACACAGATATATATATATATATATATATATATATATATATATATATATATATATATATATATATATATATATAAAATACCATCTATTAATTATAACATCATCTATTAATAAATATATTAAACACTACCACACACACACTCAACCTTGAAAATTCTTCCGATACCATACATTGTTAAGTCAATTATATGATACTAATCATATAATGTAAAATGAAAATCAATGGAACATGCTTAAGATAGATTTTTCCCAAAACAACCCCAAATTTATGTTATAACAACGCAAAACTGAATTTAACTGCAGAGTCAACTGACAGAAACTTATAAATATCATAATTTAGTAAATGAGCACTCTTTGGAAAACTTATGATGTCTAGTTTATAGATAAACTTTATTTTTTTCAAATTAAGCCTTCAATTCTTGCAATTTATCAAAACAATGCACAAGGTTAGAAAAATAGGACAACAACTCTGGTCTAACTAGTAACCCATTTTTAAGCATCAATACGCAATCAAACATCACAAAGTTTGTATTCAAATTAAAGGTAATTGAGTCTAGTTTCCAGAAAACTAACAATCATTCATAACTAAGGTCTAGAGAAAACGTTATGACCAAAACATCACACTTATGTCTTGTTAATTTTAAGTTAACAATACTCATTCAATCAGACTAATTTCTTAATGAATCTTTGTAAACACTAATGCTATAAATTATGAATAAATCAAGTAATGAATACATCCAAACAGCATCAAAGTGTCAATTTACTCAAATTAATTTGTCACAATAGTGAAATTCAAGGTCTTTAATTTCAAACACATCAGAATAACATATTTTCATGTTATCAAGGAAACTCAATTCTACAATAATCTATTCTCAATTTCAATCATAGAACTTTACATGCATAAACTATTTTAACCATCTATTTCAAAACCCCTAAATCTAACTCAAAAAAAAAAAAAAATCCATTTCTTCATTTCAAACCCTTAACCCCAAATCCATAACATATGGTAAACATTATCTCATACATGCATGAAGGAAAATAGAAAAAA